>CAUYQG010158247.1:0-21664 GCA_963574415.1 Tarsius wallacei | reverse complement strand
TCCATCCATCTCAGCCTTTCAAGTAGCTGGAATCACAGGCTTGCATCACCACACCCAGCTAATTTTATGATTTATTGTAGAGATGAGGTCTCGCCATGTTGCTCAGGCTGGTCTCGAACCCCTGAGCTCAGGCAATCCCCTCGCCTCCGCTTCCCAAAGAGCTGGGATTACAGGCATGAGCCACTGCGTCCAGCTGCCAATAACTCTTAAGAAAAAATACATTTCCACTGGATGAAGTGAACATTCAAGGTCAAGACAGAGGACAGAACGCCTGTGGCCTGGGCTGCTAGACATGAGGTTGTTTTCTTCAGCCCTGCTTCCCCTCCACCATCAGCATCAGCAGGTACCTAAAGATTAATTTTTGCCTGGTTTGCCATGATGATGACAAGGATAGTGACAATGATGGTGATGCTATTGATGAGCCTATGGATCAATTTTAGTGCTGCCTATTTTGAAATGAAGAAATACTTGATGACAGGAATGGGATTCAAGTAGCATTGGACTACAGGCTGTTGATTGATGACTGCTTGTTGACTGACATACACAATTCTTATGATGACCCTGAGGTTATTGGTGGTGGAAGTGGTGGTGATGTTTATGATGATGATGGCATCACCTGGCCTTCATGGCTAATGAATAGCAATGGATAGTAGTAATGGATCATTTTTCCTGGGCTTGAATAGGAATTACTGGTATGGGTGTGGAGAAGGAGACCCTAGGTCAAAAGAGATAAGATAAGCATGGTGCATTTTCAAGGTATCACGAAAAGCATTCTTATTCCAAAAATGAGAAATCGAAAATGCTCCAAATCCAAAACTTCTTGAGCTACAAATCCAAATCCAATATGATGCTCAAAGGTCATGCTGAATCTCAGATTTTGGATTTTCAGCCTGTAAATAGAATGCCAGTATTCCAAAGTTTAAAACAATTCTGGTTCCAAGCATTTCAGATAAGGATACTCAACCTGTACTGATTCAGAGGTTGAGAATCTTGGACTCTTTTTTTTATTCAATATTTTTTATTATGATATTGTGGGGTACAGTTAACGGTTAGGTGTACAAATATGCCTCGTTCAGGCACCCTTGTTGATAGGAAGTGTCTCCCCGTCCCCAGACAGATATTTACTACCATTCCCACCACTGTCAGTTATTTTCTTGTGGTAATACGTTGGGTGATCAAGGTCTACTATATGAGTGAGAACATGTGATACTCAGTTTTTTGCTTCTGTGAGAGGTCACTCAGTATTATAGACTCTAAAAGGGGACACCATCATCATTTGGGCTTTTTAACCTCATCACTATTGACATTCTGGATCAGGTAATTCTTTGTTGTGGGTTCTGTCCTTAGAATGTAGAAAAGGAAGCACCTAGAGAGAGTGCTGTATCACAGATAACCATATTCACCAAGGAGACAGTTAGGAACTATGAAAGATACTTTGCAAAGAGCACAACAGGCAAGAAGGCAGTGAGGAGTGTTTGCTGCAAGCCGGTACTGGCCTGAGGCTCTTCCCGGTGGAGTTCGACACTCTCTTCAGTTAGGGTGAGTGTTAGGAGTCCCATCATGCGTTTGGGTTCCTGCCATGCTAATGAGGTAGCTCTGATTGGTTGATATTTGACTTTGACTGTAAGCTGCTTATGGGCCAGCCAGAGGCTATTTACCCTTTATAGTTTTTGTAATCTCATTCTGAGATTTCCCCCTCAAAGTAGTTTACCCAATTTACCCAATTGATGCTGGCCTGATCCAGCCTCATGTTCCTCCACAGTGAGGAGGCAAATCCCAGAAGCAGAGTCCACCTGAGCTAGAAGTGGAATCCTGAAAGGTAGCTGCACCCGAAGCCACCCCTTACCCTGCCATCACTGGGTCTCTGCCAAGGTGTTAGGAGCCTCTGAGTTCCAGGAAATACAGAATGTGATCAAGGACTGTGCAACATTTTAAAGACTACATCCTGGTTTCCATATAAACAGAATTATTATTAGGAGGGTCTCTGTCCTTATTAGTCCCAGTTAATGTCAGTGTGTGTCTGAGGACAATGACCCAAGGCTCTACGTTGGAGAGTGACTCAAGCTATGATTCAGCCTCTGTTTCACCGCTGGATTGATAAGGACAGCTGCAATTGAGATTCTGAAGCAGACAGGTCAATGTCTCGCCGACTCTTAGACGCAGAACAAATGACTCACTGAAGTGAATCTCTATCACTGCACAGTGAAGGGATATGCACTGCTCCCCAGAGGTGACATGGACCTGGGCTTTGAGAGTCCGCTTGGCCTTCACATCCTGTATATTCTGGAAGGATCGAAATCTTCCAGAGAATGACGGACCAGGCCAGGGTCCCTGGAGCGAGAACTGGGTAGAACAGTAGGCAGAGTTGGGCTATATCTGGGGGCATTAGAGCAGCATTCCCTGGAAATGTTAACCCTCAGTACACTAAGGGAACTCCTCAAAGCATCTAATTCAAAGGGTAGAATAATCTCCTCATAAATTCAACCACACAAAACGAGCAGGCACAAGGGACAGAGAGATCGACATGCACCAGTGTAAAGTGGAGAGGGAGATTTACAGGGCTCCCACAGCTTCACCCATGGGTCCAGGGCATCTCCTAAGGTCCCCAGCCAGCTTAGACCACCCAACGAGTCCCTGAGCCCCCATATCCTTCATTATGTGAAAAACTAGGATAATGAGGCCTACCCTCATTCCCCATCGGTGACTATGAGAACTGAAAGAACATATGAGAAAGTGCTCGATGGGCCCTACGGAGTGGAGTCAGTGTCGATTATGATTGGCCCAACTCCACGGGCTTTGCAAATGGCACTTTTATTGTAATAAAGTATCTGCATTTCTATGAGAGAACTTAGAGGGTTACTCTAACTCCTGATAAGAAAATAATATGTCCATGAGAAAGCCTGACCCTAAAGCATTCAAACAGTTTGCAAACAGGCCTGGGCTCCCTGCCAGAGGAGGCAAGCACTCTCCCAGGATGCCAGGCCTTGAGGCGCTCTAAGGGACAGCAACTCAAAGCCATGCCAACTCTCCTCTAAAAGTACACAAAGTCCCTGCAGGCTCCCGGGCAAACACCCAGCTGACCCTCGATGCTGAGGACCAACTATGGGAGGGAAGTTACACCCTGTCCACACACTGGCAAAGACAAATGAGCTGGAACGCAACTCCTTTCTGCCCTTCCTGTTGGATCTGACAGTTTCAGAAAGGCCTTGGCAGAGTTCTGAAGCCTCATCTTCTGCAATAGGTTGTTTGCAAAGACGCCTGAAACATTCTCCCCATCCCACACGGTTACTGCTCCTCTCCTCTCCTCGTGAGTGGGAATCTGAGATGGGTCTGTGACTTGCTTTGGGCCATGAAATGCAGGAAGCAATGCTGTATAACTTCTAAGCATAGGCCTTACACGGCCTTGTGACTTCACACTTGCTCTCTTAACTGCCCTTGACATCATTTAAGGAAGCTCACTCTAGTGCCCTTATGAGAGTCCATGCACAGAGAGACCTCTTGAGATTCAAGGTGCTTAAAACAGTGCTGACATGTGGTGAGTGCTCCTCTTACCTGTCCATCCAAGCTCACCTGCTGTGTGTCATTTCTGAGACGCTGTAATGCTTTCAACACGGGTGATATATCACCTTGCTGTGAGTCATCCTCTCCCATGCATGTATATATCCTCTGTCATCCATCAGGTTCACTCCTTCAAGAGGAACCAAACTGCCCAGCAAAGATGTCCTGCGTATACTAGACGTTCTATACATATTTGATGAATCAGTTTCTGCAGACCCTGTTTTTGGTCTTTTGGTTTTGTTTCATTTTTTTGCTAGGCACCCATTTGCTACTCTGAAGACTGAACCTATACTGACCTGATAGTTACATCATGCCACTCCCCTGTCCCAGCCTCCACTGACTCTTCAATGTGTCCAAGATCAGAGCCTCTGAAGCCCTCAGTACTCTGCCCAGCTCCCTCTCCTTCTCTCCTACCACACTCCATTCCATGGCCCTGTTTCTGCCTTCCAACTCCCTGGCCTCCCTGCCTCTCCCAGAACATAACAAGCCTGCTGCTACCTCAGAGCTTTTGCACTTATTGTTCCCTGTGCCTGGAACATGCTTACTTTGGGTATCCATGTGGCTGCTCCCCCCAGGGTTTTCTTGAATGTCAGCTGTCAGTGTGTCACCCCATCTCCACACTATCTCATGTCCATCCTCCTTTGTCTTTCTCCACAGCCATCTTGCTCCATCACGATCCTAGACATCCTAGATCTCCTTGTTTGTTGATTGTTGGCCTCCCCCCACCATGACCTAAAGGTCCCAAAGGGCGAGACGCAGCTGTGTTTTCTGAGTGGATTCCCAGCCTCGAGGCCCGTGCATGTAGCAGGTGTCCAATCACTACTGAGAAGTGAGTGGACACGTGAGAGGGAAGCAGGGCTGTGTTTCCCATTCATGCTTATTCTTTGTGTCACTACTTGCAGCTGTTCTGCAAACAGCCTCCTCTGTGTCATGTGGAGGTGGTAGCCTTGGGGCACCCACGCCATGCTCAGCACATCCAGTACATCCTTGACAGAGCTCCCAGCCCACGATGCATTCTCAGGGAAGAGATCTCCCCTGAAGGCTCTGGGGGACTGGAGAGAGGGTTTACACAGTACGCCACTTGGCCACACTTTCACATTTCCCCCCTAAAGCACCTTTCTCTTTCTTTCTCCAAAGTTCCTTCCTAGGAATCCCCAACATATCTCTCTGGGAAAGTCTCTCCATCCCCCTAGACCCAGTAGGTGGTGCTCCACGTGCCCCCTACCTTGGGCTTTCCCCAAGAGTGGCACTGACCTAACTGTCTGCCCTCTTCCCCGGCTACTACCTTGTATCCTTAGAGGGCAGGGACAGTGTCCTCAGTGTCCAGTGCGGTCCTGGCACATAGTTCACATTTAATGAATGCTCACTGAATGGATGAATGAATACATGAGTGAACGAAGCAGAAGAAATACTTTGGAATCTGTACATGTAGACTGATGGAAATGACCATCAGAAGGAACGCCAGAGTTATAGAATTCACCCTCGGGAACACAGGATTCTGTCTGACATTCAGGACTAAGAGGTGTCCATTAAACAAAGCTTTCCAAGGAAAGGAATTTCACAACTTCCCCTTCTCTTTCTGGCCAAAGCCTGTTGATTCAGACACCAAATTAAGCACTAGATGAGAGGACAAATTGCATTCCCAGGGCTCAGTCTATTCACATTGCTTAGAAGTTAATGCTTCATGTGGAATACTGGTGACATCATCGGGTGGAAGATGAAAACCCCTCCCTTTACTCTTGGACACCCCCTTTCCCCAAAGGGCAGGGTCAGAGGCTTCCATCCCTTACAAAAAAAAAATTCTACTGAGATACATGGAATTCTAAACAAATAACCAAGGAGCTAAGTGAAGCACTTTGCTTTTACCTGTGGCACTTTGAAATTTACCAAAAGATTTTAAAAGAAATATTGTATTAGCACCAAAGAAATGGGGGAGGGTGCTCCCAAAAGGGGCAATGCGGCAGAATGAATCTCTTGGAACGACTGTAATTATATTGTCTGCTTGCTCTCTACACAGTGATTGTGTGCGCAGCAAGCTGCTTCCTGGAGCGAACAGGTCCTACGTTCCTCTTTTTCTGGATTTGCAGTCGCATTGCAGGGGCAGCTTAAAATAACCCAAACCCAGGCCAGGCTGCAACTGGATGTCGAACCTTCCGGGCTACAGAGCCTGGGGCAACACCGCCCAGAGTCTGAAGCCATTATGGTGCCTGTCCTTCTGGGGGCTGCTGATGACCAGGAAGCCCCCAGAGGATTGGGATGGCTAGGAAACATAGACTGCCCTCATCTGTTAGAATTTTCTCCTGGGAAATGCATCTGCAGGACAATCATCTGAAGCCTCTAGGGAAAAAATACTGTTACACATGCTCTAAAGATAACAAATAAAATCACCACAGCGTTTTGTCATCAGGCGGGCCTGTGGTGATCAGGCAGCATGACCAGGATCCGGGGCACATTTGGGAGGACCCAGGCAGGAAGAGAACGCCGGAGGCTGGCAGCCTGCTACACAGATGCAAACATGCTAAGAGGGACAGACAGGCAAAGCTGACATCTGTCAGGGAACAATTAGCTGCCATCAAGTCCTTAGCCTCTGCTCAGCCCTCTGCAGGGTGTGAGATGTTTCCAGATGTCCCTGTGTCCTGATGCAGTCTTTCTTCACACGCTTTTTCCCTTTCTTTGGGAAAAAGGAGCCAGGAGGACATACTATGTAAGAGTAGTCACAAACGGGCCCTAAACATTAGGCACACAAGCACAAAGGTGGGAACAACAAAGGCTGGGCACTGCTCAAGAAGGGGCGGGGGATGAGGGGCACACAACCACCCCTTGGGTACCATGTTCACTACCGGAAGAGAGAGGATTCGCTAAAAGTCCAAATCTTGTCTGAATGCAATTTACTTATGTAGCAAATCTTCACAGGTATCCCTCAACTCTAAAATAAATTTTAAAAGAAGAAGAAGAAGAAGAAGCAGTTTCTTGATTCCCAAGCTCAGCTTAGCCCAGGATAACAATGACCAGTTCCATGGGTGCTATGGCCAACACACAGAGTTGTATCAAGTAACCTGACATATAATGCCTCCTTTAATCCCCGAATAACTCTATGAGGTGGGTCACATGAAGCCCATTTAATGTACAAGGGCATTGACGCCCAGCGAGTCTAAGGAGCACTCTCCCTGAGATGGAGAAAGCCAGGCAAGGAGAGGTCAACCAGGTCCATCAGTCACAAAGGAAACACCAGTGCCCTCCTGCTCGCTATGCAGGCCTTGTGGCTGCCTGCAGCATCTCAGGCCCATCCCAGGGCGCAAAGGACCTCTAGGGAGGAGAGTGGGTGGCTCCCACCTGAGGTATAGGGGACTGGAAGGGGCATTCTTCCTAGTGACCCAGGGCTGACTTCCAGGTTTCCTCATTTAGCCTGCCTACCACCAGGGAAGACCTATAGCTGTGAGTTGAGCCTCTGACCCTCCCACTCCAGGCAAGTCCCACAACTTTCCTGAGTGGCCACTCTTGTTTGCAAAATAGGAAGGTGCCCCTTTGCAGCCGAGTAGTTAGGAGGTTAGTGATGGTCTATGGAAACCACTCAGCCCCTGGGAGGAGCTCCAGAAAGGTGTAAGAGAAATTCAAAACGAAGTTCAAAACACTTCTCAGCCCAAGCACAGTGATTGATGCCTGTACTGTCAGCACTTGGAGAGGCCGAGGTAGAAGGATCATGTGAGTCCAGGAGTTCCAGACCAGCCTAGGCAACATAGCGAGATCTCATCTCTACAAAAAAATACAAAAATTAGCAGGGTGCATTGGCATGTGCCTGTAGCCCCAGCCACTCAGCAGGCTGAGGTGGGAAGGATTTTGAGCCTGAAGGTCAAGACTGCAGTGAGCGGTGATTGTGCCACTGTACTCCAGCCTGGGCAACAGAGTGAGACCCTAACTCAAAAAAACAAATACCCCACATCTTGGTACCATATGTCTCCAGGGTTGGAGTGAGAGAAGGGAGGATTGTGGGTGAGATGACCCCATTCATAAGGAAACAGTCATAATGATCTAATTAGACTGCTGGCCATAGAGTGCATTGGCTTAGAGACCCGGCTCCTCAGAGCGTGGCCCACAGAGTAGCAGATCATACCACCTGGCCCCCAGCCGACATCTGCTGAGGCAGAATTGCACTTCAACAAGAGTCCCAGTGAGGTGGGTGCATTGAGAGTCCCATTTGCCCTGTGAGGTCCACGCTTGAATTCTGGCTTCAAGTCCTGGCTTGACCACTTTAGTAGCTGTGATTTCAGCCGTCACTTAATTACTCTGTTAGGAATTGATTCCGGTTTTGTGGGACCTAAACCTTATACAATTTAGAGTATTTTCTTTCAGAAAAAAAGTAAGATAAAATTACAAATACAAAATTAGTATGAAAGTGATGGTTTAGAATGGAAAAAGATTTCATGACAAATTACATATATCAAAGAGTTGATAAAAACCATAAACACCAAACAATCCAGAAAAACAATTTAATGTTTTAATTGACTAATACACTTCTGTAATATTTTTATCCTGTATTTGGAGGTTCTGATTGACTCTTCGTATGAATTCAATTTTTATTTATTTATTTTTATAGCTAAGGTCTTGCTGGAGTGCAGTGGCAGGATCATGGCTCACCACAGCCTTCAATTCCTGGGCTCAAGTGATCCTCCCACATCAGGCATGCACTATCACGCCCAGCTAATTTTTTTCTTTGTGTTTTTTTTGTAGAGAAGGGGTCTTGCTTTGTTGCTCAGCCTGGTGTCAAACTCCTGGCCTCAAGCGGTCTTCCTGCCTCTGCCTCCCAAAGTTCTTGGATTGCAAGCATAAGCCACTGAGTTCTGCCAACTAGAATCCTTTTTTTTTTTTGAGTTGGAGTCTCCCTCTGTCACCCAGTCTAGAGTGCAATGGCACACTCACAGTCACCGCAGCCTCGACCTGCTGGGCTCAGGCGATCCTTCCGCCTCAGTCTTTCAAGTAGCTGGAACTACAGGCGCCCACTATCACGCCTGGCTAATGTTTTGATTTATTGTAGAGATGAGGTCTCGCCAAGTTGCCCAGGTTGGTCTCGAACACATGGGCTCAGGCAATCCTTTCACCTCAGCCTCCCAAAGTTCTGGGATTATAGGCGTGAGCCACCGCACCCGTTCTAGAATCTTACAAAAGATAATTCAGGCCGGGCTCGGTGGCTCAGCCTGTAATCCCGCGCTTTGGGAGGCCGAGGTGAGTGAATTGCCTGAGCCTGCGGGTTCGAGATCCCCCTGGGCAACTTGGCGAGACCTCATCTCTATAATAAATCAAAAAAATTTGCCCGGGCATGGTAGCGCACACCTGTAGTTCCAGCTACTTGGAAGGCTGAGGTGGAAGGATCGCCGGAGCCCAGCAGCAGGTCAAGGCAGCGGTGGCCAGGAGTGGCCACTGCACTCCAGTCTGGGCGACAGAGTGAGACTCCAACTCAAAAAAAAAAAAAAAATATATAATTCAGTCTTTCCTCTAGCAAGGTTGATGGAAATGTTTTCATTACTGATCATTGCAATGCACAGAACAGGCAACTTCACTGCATAGACATACTCACTAGATACAGTACTACTATTGATGTGTGCCCTATAGATACAGCAGCTGCAATGAATTGTGTTTCCTGCAATTGCCACTGAGAAAGAAAACAATGTGTGATCTGCTTATAATTACACAGGCTGCATTATGAAGTATGTTCCTGACAGGAGAGACCTCCATCAATGAGAACCGACGCTGCTAGCCATGTCACGTGTCTGATCATTGGGAAAATTTTCCACAGCATAAGTGCGAATGCAAGCCCTTCCACTTCCCACATTCCTTCACGTATATGCAGAGACACACTCCTGTTGCCAAAAAGGTTGGGGGCCATTATTTTAAGCCATCCACCTAAAATTTATCTTGTATCCCAGTGCTTTTCTTTTGAGAATCATATTAAACACACTCTTTCCACTCCAGTTAAATTCGGCAAGTGCTGATTGATAGTTCACTACCTTCCATCCTTTCCAAGCCTTCCTTCCTCCCTCCCTCCTTCCCTTTCTTCTACTCCTTCCCTTCCTCTCTCCCTCCTCCCCCCCTCCCTCCTGTGGCAGGATGCGGCGTATGCTCAGATATATTTCTTGTATGATGGAGTGAATAAACGCAGAGACACATGCAGCAGTTGGTCTCCCACGAGCCCAGCGACAGGATGGGGGTTGTTAGCAGAGGTATTTCCCTTTGAAAGACAAGTTGCAACTTCAAAAGACCCGCCTCCAGCGCCAGGCAGGTTTTTGTTTAGAAAAAGGCCAAATGGCCTAAGACTAGCCATTCAATGGAAATGGAAAAGAAGTAACTAATTCACAGTCTGAGTTGACGGTTTACAACGCGGCAGTTCCCGAGAAACCATTTGTTCTTTGAAAAATCTGATTTTGCTAAATACAACCTTGTAAAATTCTAAAGAAAATATGTAATCACTCAACACGAACCCCTCCCTAACCTAAACAAGGGTATAAGATCCCAGTTCTCCGGTTCTGGGGCGCTCGACTTGGACACTCGGGTCCGCTGTGCTAGCCAGTGTAAATAAATGCCACTTCCTATAACAGCCTCGGTATCACGGTCTCTCTATTTTTCCTGCAACACTCCCTCCCTTCTACTCCTTCCTTCCTTCCTCCCTTCCTTCCTTTTTACTCCTTCCTCCCTCCCTCCTTCCCTTCCTTCCTCTTTCCCTCCTTCTTTCCCTCCCTCCCTTCCTTCCTTCCTGTTAAACCCAAAGTTCTAAATCCGAGAGACCACCAAAGAGCCAGCTCCGATGCAAACACACGAGGGTCTTTATTCAGGCTCAAGTCTGGGCTCACGAACCGAAACCGACACAGCAGTACTTGGAACAAGAGCCCCGACTCAGGTTAACACGCACCTTTTATACATAATTCTGAGGGAGTGGGGTGGCTTTACAAACTTGTGCATACAGGATTGGATAAAAACTATATGACGCAGTTACAAAGACTTTGATTGGTTGATTCGAGTTCGATTTGCGCGGGCTCAGGCTTAGTTACTTGTGATGGACAAGTAACCGCCAAATGGGCGAAATGGAATGCCAGATAAGCTAGGTTTATGTAATTAATTAACTTGAGCAAGCAGGCAGGAGGTTTGAAACAACGCAGAGCCCACCGGGAGGGTGGCTGGCGCCACCAAGTCTACCATAATCTAAGCAAAGGAATGTTCAGGAGGAGTTTACAGAGTTAAGTATACACTGTTTAAATCATGGTGTAAGCTTTACAATTGCAGTCGCTACCAGGCACCCATTACGTGCCTAGTCTCACGGGATCTGAGGTAGAGTTTTAAACTACAGTGAATGGAGGTAGGAATTTATAAAATATATCAAACGTGAGGTGGGGGGGTATATAAACTATAGTGCAGCGAACATGAGGTAGGGGTATATGGCAAGTATAGCTTCTTAAGTCTCTTGGGTCCCTCACTTCCTCCCTTCCTTCTTTCTACTCCTTCCTTCCTCCACCCTCTAAGCATCCGTCAGCATCATTCTCTTGCATCCTTCTCATTTTCTTCTGGGAAGCTGAGTGACTCCCTTGAGAAGATCCGAATTCAGATCTGTCTCACTCACCCAGTGCTTCATCCGCTTGCTTACCCCAGGAGGACCAACCAGGAAGGCCCTCCTTAGGTTTACCGTGGGCTTCAGCCTTGCTTCCCTGCCTGCTAGCCAGGTGAAGACATTCCTTAAGCAGCAGGAATGTGATCTATGGACCCCAACCCACCCAATAACACCTGCAAATATCCCCATGGTACTCAGCATGCAGTGGTTCCTCCCTCCCTTAAAAGGCTTGCCAGTGGATCAGCAACATCTTTGCAACTTACAAAGCACATGACCATGAGAACACATGGCTGGACCTCTTTCAGGGCTTGTCAAGGGCCTGTGTCCCAGAAGGGCCTTGAGGATGAAGCTTCGTTGGCTTCCCAGTGAACTGCTTCTGCAGTCTGGTCTCAGTTCCTCTTCTGTGAAGTAGGGGGAACAATAGTAATGTACATACAGTCTATGTATGTACAAATGGCAGCAAGTTGGTAGGGATGTGATGCTGCCGGGTGAAGGGCAATGTTTACTAAGCCCAGCTAACGGATTGAAGCTAGCTGGGAACAAAAAGGAATTTATCACAGAGTGGGTGCTTAAGAAAGGAAGGAGCAAGGGGAAGTAGGATCAGAAACTCCAGAGACAATATAACTCAGGAACAATGATGGAAATATGCCGGGTGCAGTGGCTCACACCTATATTCCCATCATTTTGGGAGGCCAAGGTGAGAGGATTGCTTGAGGCCAGGAGTTTAAGACCAGCCTGGGCAACATAGCTAGATCCCGTCACTACAGGAAATAAATTATTTGGGCATGGTGGCACATACTTGTAGTCCTAGCTAGTCAGGAGGCTGAGGCAGGAAGATCATTTGAGTCCAGAAATTTGAGCCTGCAGTGAGCTATGATTGTGCCATTGCACTCCAGGCTGGGCAACAGAGTGAGACTCTAATTCTTAAAAAAAAAAAAAAAAAAAAAAAAAAAGCCACCCCTAGGTGCCTGAATCCCTCAATCTTCTGCCACCGCTGCCATGCCCAGATATCCAGGTACCCTTACACAACTGAACAAATCCAGTTAGCTTTTTTTCTGGGAGAAGTTAGGAAAACCCACATGCTCCTGAGGACTGGTACCACCAGAGTCCTGCGGTTTAAGGACTATCCTCAGGGCTGTGCAGAAGGGCCCTGCAGTAAGAGCAATTCTGCTCTTTACCAAGTATGTGTTCAACAAGTTACTTAACATTTCTAAGTCCACTTTCCTGAGCTGTAAAGCGTGTTGAGGCTTCAACGAGATCATGAGAGTGCCTGACTTGCATTACAATTGTTGTCACAGACCCCAGCTGACCCCTGGTGTCTGCCCACGGGGAGCTCTGAATTCACATGTCCCAAACTGCAAACTCAGTGCCCTCCAAGAATGTCCTCCCTCTCTCCTTCCTCCTCTGTAAGTCTGAGTAACTTCACTCTTGTTTTAGTGAAGAATTCGCCTCAGTGGACTCTTTCTCTCATCCACCTCTGCCCCTTTGGGTATTAGCTTCATCAATTTTGCTTCCTTTTTCATACCTGCCATCTGAGCCTCCAGATATTGATCTGTCTCCGTCCTAAAAATATTTCTCTGCCTCATCCTGACATGCTGAAATGTCATCCTCCTCCTCCTCTTTCTTTACCATCACTCTTGGCAAAATGAAGAGCCGCATTTCTTGAGCTGGTTCCTCTCAAAGGCCCTCCATGGACTCCTGCGCCGATTCGAGCAACGCTCGGGGGCCAGCACTTCCTCCTGCCACTTCCGCACCCTCAGATGTGTGCTCCATTCTGGAACTTTCCTGACAGCCCCACGGTCTGCATCTCTTTCAAGTCATCTACAACATTTAATGCAACTGACGCTTCCCTCTTAAAAGATCCTTCTCGATGTCTGGGTGTTCTAGAAATGCACACGACAGTATGAGGGGGGCGTGGAAAGACATCGTGCCGGGGATGTATTTTAAGTTCCTTCAGCAAATTAAAAAGGAAACAAGAGAGAAAGGGGGGACTAGAAGAAGCAAAAGTGATATGGCAAAATCTTGACCAGTATTTAATTCAAGGAGAGGTTCAGAGTGGGCATATGGGAATTAGCTGTATTAGTCTCTGTATGTCTGTAGGCTGAGCAGTTGACATTTTCCATGACAATTAAAATTTTTTTTTCTTTTCTGGCTCTTCCTTCTCTGAGCCCTCCTCCTATTCTCATCTTCGTCTTCTGTTTTTCTACCTCCTTCTGAAACTGTCTATGTAAAATTAATATTAGATCCCGGCGTAAAAGCTGCAACTATGGTTAGAAATGAACGAATATGTTCCAAGTTTACTTACAATGGAGGGGAAGCTGCCCCACAAAGCCAATCAACATAAGATTGCCTGAGGAGACAAGAAACCATTGAAAGACAAGGGGCTTCAATCTCCAGGCCCCCCCACCTCCCCCTACACCTTCCTCCTGGGCTGCCTCGGTCATGGTGCAGGGCTGGAGGTGTACCTGCCAGCCAGGGGACTTGTTTTTATTTTTTATTTTTTTGAGTTGAAGTCTCACTCCATTGCCCAGACCAGAGTGCAGTGGCACACTCATGGCCACCCCAGCATCAACCTGCTGGGCTCTGGCAATCCTTCCGTCTCAGCCTTCCAAGTAACTGGAACTATAGGCGCATGCTATCGTGCCCGGCTTATTTTTTATTTTATTGTAGAGATGAGGTCTCACCAAGTTTCCCAGGTTGGTCTCGAACCCACAGGCTTAGGCAATTCACTCACCTTGGCCTCCCAAAGTGCTGGTATTACAGGCTGAGCCACCGAGCCTGGCCGACTTGTTTTATAAACAGCATCTATGGTAAAGCCTAAGAAAGGTATCTGAGATCTTTTTTCAGACTTTGTACTCTAGTAGACCCGGACGCTTACCCAGACCCAGAGCACCAGAAGTCCTCTGCTGGTCACAGGACTCCAGGAAGACAGTCTCAACACCTCCCAATGACATCATAAACCAGTCAACAGCCCCTATCCCTCTGCCCCCCAAATTCCCTTTAAAAACCTTATCCTTTGAATCTTTGGGAGGCAGATTTTAAAGATTTCTCCTGCTCTCCTAGCTTAGCTGCTTTGCTGTATTAAACTTTCTCCATGTAATGGCTGCATCAGTTTTGGTTTTTCTGGGCAGCAGGCATAAGAACGGTTTGGCCATAATACTTCCTGAAAAACAAGTGTTTCCCGGGGCCTTTGCTCACTTCTGTGTGGTGATCAGTGCTAGGCCTGGCCACGCACATCCAGCCTGCTGCGTCACCTGATCTCACTGCACAGGAGAGCTCAATGCCACAACCTTGGTCCTGGCCTCTCTCCAAATCCCAGACCCACATGTATTTTTTTTTAAATTTGGTGGCTCATATCTGTAATCCCAGCACTTTGAGAGACCAAGTTGGGAGGATCATTTGAGGCCAGGAGTTTGAGGCTGCAGAAAGCTATGATGATGCCATTGCACTCCAGGCTGGGCGACAGGCTCTTAAAAAAAAGTTACACATATTTTAAAATATAAAAATACGGAAAATAATAAGACAAAATCCATGGACCCATCACCCAGATTTAACTAGTGCTGACATTTTGATATGTTTCCTTCATATTTGTAGACATGACATGTTCTAAACATAGTTGAAGATCCTAACATACCTCTCCCAGACCCCATTCTCTTCCCTTTCTCCCCAGAGGAGACCGCCAGTAAATTCGGTGTATAACTCCGTGCTATGTTTATACTTTGACAACAGAAGCTGGTATCTACAACAATATTCAGAACTATTTTGTTTTGTAAATGTCCATGGCTCTGGGTATCTGTCTGCTACTGCTGTCACTCAACATTGTGCTTTCCCCATATTGATACCCGTAGATCTAGTTTGTTTGATCTGAGTGCTGCAGAATATTTTGTCACATGATGAACCTCTCAGCTGTTTCCTGTGCAAGCAGTACTGGAGTGACTCTCCTGGGCAGGCTTCCTTCCATGTGCCTGCTCGGGTATGTCGATTCCTCTCTGAGTCATCCACTAGTGGCTCCCCAACACTTGTCTGTGCTGGTTTGCTTTTCTGATCCCCCCCCCAACTCCAAGCAAAGAACACATTAATTCATCTCTATGCTATCAGTGCATCATGCCTTGCTTGGTGAGACCTTCCTCGGAGCTCACCTGGGCTGCCTACCACAGAGCAGAAGTGATGTACACATTAGATGAACTGCCATCAAAGTCCTGGGAGTCTTGGCTGGCTTGAGACAATGTAGTTGTCTCAAAGGGAGGGAGGAAGGGAGGATAGAAGGAAAACTTTCCATCAACAGAGTCAAGATCAAAAGACTAGGTAGCCAGGCGCAGTGGCTCACGCCTATAACATCAGCACTTTGGGCAGCAGAGGCGAGAGAATTGACTGAGCCCAGGGGTTTGAGACCAGCCTAAGCAACTTGGCAAGAACTTGCCTCTACAATAAATAAATAAATAAACAAACAAACAAATAAATAAATAAATAAAATTAGCTGGGTGTGGTGGTATACACCTGTAGTTCCATCTACTTGGAAGACTGAGGTGGAAGGATTGCCTGAGTCCAGTAGGTTGAGACTTCGGGGTAGTCATGATCATGTCTCTGCACTCCAGTCTGGGTGACAGAGTGAGACTCCAACTCAAAAAACAAAAAAAGAAAAGAAAAAAAGAAAGAAAAAAGGACTAGGCAGCAAGCAGGATTATTTTGAGGAAATCCAGGCACACAGCTAAAAGTAGGGAATCCAAGAGGCATTTTCATGATTTACATGCTTGGGACCAAAGAACATACTCTCAGCAGGCTTTTTACATCTCAGCAGAAATATGAGGGCTGCTGTTTATATTCTGCACTAGTGCTGAAACAAGTATCTGATAAAAGTTATTTGTGGCTGGGTGTGGTGGCTCATGTCTATAATCCCAGCACTTTGGGAGGCCAAGGTGGGAGGATCACTTGAGGCCAGTTGAAGACCAGCCTAGGCAAATAGTGAGACCTCGTCTCTACAAAAAAAATTTTTTTAAATTAGCAGGGTATGATGGCACATGCCTGTAGTCCCAGCTGCTCAGGAGGCTGAGGTGGAAGAATTGCCTGAACCCTGGAGGTAGAGGCTGTGGTGAGCTATGATTGTGCCACTGAGCTCCAGCCTAGGTAAGAGAGTGAGACCCCGACCACCCCCCCAAAAAAACCTATTTGTCATAGACTATTTAGTGTAGTTTTTCAGACAAAGGGAAACTACCTTGTCTCAAGCCAGCTAAGACTTGACAGAGAAAAGACAGGATTCTGATAGCAGTTTAGGCAATGTGTATATCACTTCTGCTCTATGCCAGTCAGCCCAGGTGAGCTCGAAGAGGGTCTGGGTAAGGCCTGGCCTCTTCACTCCCTAGAGTCCATTGGCCACACAAATTGAACCATGTCATTCCCGTCCTTAAAACCCTCCAATGTTGTCCAGCAGCCTTAGAAGGGAGGCTCAGTTTCTTGTTCTGATGGCCCATCTCCTTGAGATCTGGCCCTGCCCTTTCTGTCTCCCTCCCTCCTACCTGAGGTTTACCAGGCTGGCTACTTGCCTTTCCTGGGACTCTTCAACTGGGTCCCCTTGGGTTTGCCCACTCACAGGGCTACATCTTTCCACAGCAACCATTCTCCCCACCTCTCATCCCTGCACCTCTACCCTACTGTTCCTCTAAGAGTCTTCGTAGCACTGTCCACTGGCAAAATTACATGATCTTTTTGCCTGTTTATTCCACCAGAATTTAAACTCCTGAGGGGCAGGAGCCTTGTCTATTGACACCCCCACCCCCCAGCTCCCCCCACCCAGTGAGTATGTATTGCACCAAGGTGCAAGTTCAGATTCCAAACCCATCTTCCCTGAGACCCAGTTGTGTTCCTGCAACACTCTGCCATCCCAATTATAAATTCTCCTTTGGCTTGAACTTGTTTGATTTGGCTTCTGATACCCGCAATTCACAGTTCAGTCAAACCTGAAAAAAAATTCAGCTTAAGTGACTTTTTTTTTTTTTTTTTTGAGATTCTTCCAACACATTTGCCCATTTCATGATGGGTGATTTACAAGCACACCTGCCCATACTAAGCTGAGTGTTCAGCAGTTTTTGACCCAAAACAGCGTGACCTGTGTGCCTCACCTTCCCTATTCTCCCAATCTCACCCCAAGTAACACTTTATGTTTCCCTGGATGAAAACAGTTCTCAAAGGAAATGTTTCGCCTATGTGAAAGAGGTGAAACAAAAAACGGCCGAAGCACTAAAAGGCATTAAAATCGACAAGTTCAAAAACTGTTTTGAGCAGTGGAAAAAACGTCTCCATAGGTGTATTGCATCAAAAAGCGTCTCCATAAGTGTATTGCATCAAGCCCAGTTCAAGACCAGTCTAAGCAAATAGAGTACTTTGAAGGTGACTGAAGTTTAAACACGTAAGAATAAATACATGATTTTTATAAATAAATTCTGGGTTCTTTTGGGGGTTTCCCCCTCATATGTCCCCTTTTCTTTCCCATCTCCTACTCAGTGAGGGGGGCAGGGTCCAAAGCATTTCCTTAGGAACTTAACCTAATGTAATCTTTCTCGTTCATTCTTTCTCACCTAAGCTCCTCCAGGCTGTGTGTGTGTGTGTGTGTGTGTGTGTTGGGGATAGGTGTGTCAGTTCAACCTGATCGTGCATTCTCTCCAATTCATACATCTGGGCTGTGACTTTTGAAACATAAGGGCCAAGACTTAGGACTTTGTTCTCTGGTTCCTTCCTCACACCTCTCTCCAGGCAATGCTGGCCCCTGAATAGGAGGGTCATGGGGTGGAGAGAAATAGGCCAGGAGAGGACGCCTATCAGTTCATCTTTTACATACCCTCTGGCCATGGGTGTTCTGCTTGAGAAAGGATTCACAGGTTCAGAACTGGGAACCACCCCCCCATACGCCCTTTTGTTAAAGACTCACTGGGCAGATGAACAGATAAAAAGGTCTATGGGTTCACCTCCAGGAAAAAGCCCTGTCTATAAGCTATGATTCCCAAACTCACTCCCTTCAGAAGCATCTCTGGAGGGCAAGATGCAGGCTTGGGTTCTCGTCCCCAGGACTCAGGCCCTGCATAAGAGCCTGAGCTCAAAATCATACACATTATACACATCTGGCCTCTTAGTGTTCTAGAGGTCAAGGAGTCTGAAATGGGTCTTACAGCCTAAAATCAAGATACTAGCAGGGCTGGGTCCTTCAGGAGACCCTGGGGGAGGATCTATTCCTCGTCTCTTCCTACTTCTAGAAGCTGCCTCTGTCCTTGGCCTGTGACCCTTCCTCCACCCCAAATGCATCCCTCCAACCTCTGCCTTCATTGTCCCATCTCCCTCTCTGGCTCTGGTCCTCCTTCTTCCACCTTAAAAGGACCTTTATTATTATTATTCTGGGCCCACCTGGATAGTCCAGGATACTCTTGCCATCTCACAATCACACTTGCCGGGCTCCTTTGGCCATTCACAGGCTCTGAGGATTTGGGTGAGGACATCTCGGGGTGTTATTCTGTCTGCTCGGGTGTGGTGATGGAGAGATGGAGTGGACGGTCTGAATCCTCCATCAGATCCAGGCGATGGCATGTCACCTCAGGTGGAGCTGGCTGGGTGACTTTCTTGGACAAGCCCCTATTGGTAAACCCAGATTAGCCCTTGGGAGTTCTGTCCAGCAGCCTCCAGTGCCAGCAGGAATGGGAGACAGTGGACAAACCAAGTCCAATGTTAGACTCTAAGGTCTGGACTGTGCCCTAGGCCTCTCTGCTCCTTGAAGATACCTTGCATCCGAGCCTGTGATGCAGCCTCTAGGAGACAGGACATGAATGGGCAACGGGGAGTGGCCATCTGGTGATCTGACAGGCTTTACTGTCACCAGTCACAACCCCATGGGGAGGTAATGGAATGGGTGACTCATTAAGGTAAGGAAAAACTGGCCAGGTGAGAAGGTTCATGCATGTAATCCCAGCACTTTGGGAGGCCAAGGCAGGAAGATTGTTTGAGCCCAGGTGTTCGAGGCCAGCCTGGGCAACAAAGCGAGATCCTGTCTCTACAAAAAAACAGAAAATTAGCTGGGTGTGGAGGTGCACGCCCCAGCTACTTAGGAGGCTGAGGCAGGAGGATTGCTGAGCCCAGGAGGTCGAGGCTGTAGGGAGCTGCAATCATGCTACTGCACTCCAGTCTGGGTGACAGAGCAAAATCCTGTCTCTCAAAAAAAAAAAAGTTAGGATAGCAACACCATGTCAGCTGCACCAAGCCCACGCTGAGGTTTGGAGAGGCATCAGCCAATGCTGACTCCTGGGGCCAAGCACCAAGCCCTTGGGGCAGCACATCTGAAGAGTAGCAACAGTCACCACTCAGGTGCTCTGTGGCTGGGGCGGAGGACCTGGGGCTGAAGACCCGGGAGCCATCGGTAGGGCAAACAACCCCAAATCTACCTGTTCAGAGGAGAGAAAAAAGGGAGGGAGAAGAGAAAGAAGAAAGAATAGACGGAAGGTGGAAAGAGAGAAGGGAGAAGAAGAGAGGAGAGGTGAAGAGAGGGACAGGAAAGGGGGAAAGGAGGAGGGGGGAAGAGAAGAGGAAAGGAAAGGCGTAGACGGGGAGGCTGAGGGGGAAAAACTCCAAAACCCAATTAAGCTCCTCAGCCTCACCCCTGCAGAGCTGAGCAGCTCCTCCCCCAGAGCCAGGAGGCGCTCCATCTCCCTGCAGGTGGCTTTTCTTTCTAAGGAGGAATCTCACCCACACGTAGCTGTTCGGGTCCTATTCTGCCCACGTGGGCATCTGCTCCTTGACCTGCCTCAGGAAGAAGCCCCACTTGATTATCTCCGAGGTAATGAAAAAGCATCAGGCACCCTCAGGGCTGAGGGCTGGGTGGGGAAGAGGGGGAGCTTCCTACTCCTGTCTAGTTTTGGAAATCCCCCTTTCTCAGACAGAGGATGCTCCGTGCTCCAGCTGCCCTCCTGCCAGGCCGCCGCTTCTGCCAGCACCCTGCTTAGACCTTCCTTCTAGAGGTTGGGGCTCTACTCAGATGCCGTCTGGACTCTCCTCCCCCACTTTTTATTTTGTAGATGTGGGGGGTCTTGCTATGTTGCCCACGTTGGTCTTGAACTCCTGGCCTCAAGCCATCCTCCTGGCTCAGCCTCCTAAAGTGCTAAGATTGTAGGCATGAGCCACCACATCTGGCATCCTGGGTTGGGAGAAGAGAAGGAAGAGAGCTATTTTCTGGCTGTCCTTGTTTCCTTCCGTCCTGCCCGGATTATGTCTGTCCCCAGTATGGCCTCACCCAACCTATTCAACCCGTCCTGCCCTCCCCATCAGCCAGGCAGCTCTGCCCACTGTGCGGACGATCTCACACCTCCTGAACCCAATGGCCTCTCCTTTCCTCCTGCGCAAAGTCCTCCTGTGTTGTGCTTCACAGAGTTCTCACCTTCTATGTGCTACATTCCCAGAAGATTGCTTCTCTGTATTTGGTGATAATCATATCGTAGAAAAAGATTTTGTGCTCCCTCCAATATGTTTGGGAAATGTTTCTACCCTGCAGGACTTCTCAGAACCTTTGATACCACAAGCTGTGCCAGCAGGAGGCAAACCAGCACACATCAGAACCAAAGGCCTTTCAATGCCTCTTCCTCCAGGAAGCCTTCCTGGCATTACTAGAGATTGCTCCTTTCTAAACTCTGTTTGGCCCTTACTTATTCTGTAACTTATTTCCCCAAACTCACTTTGACTAGGCCGCCTGGCAAAGCAGCTTGAGGACGAGGGTCCTGTTTTATACCAGGTCTGCCAAGCACCTAACAGCCCTTTCAAACCTCACCTAGCGGTTCCTTTGCACCTCACCTAGCAGCCACGTTACAATTCACCGATTGACTCCCTAAGCACGACTGATTAAAACCAGTGGAAAATAAGGTCAGCTTTTAGATAATTTCTCCACTTCACTGCCCTCTTATGCCATCAACAACAACATCGAGCACTTTCCATAGCATTTAAAGAAACAGGAAGGTATTAACAGAGATTCTAACAAACAGATGTTAACAGAGGTAGAGTTAACTTTTGTCTTTTATCTTTCCTTTTTCTTTTTTTTTTTTTTTGAGTTGGAGTCTCACTCTGTCGCCCAGACTGGAGTGCAGTGGCCGCTCCTGGCCACTGCAGCCTCGACCTGCTGGGCTCCCGGCGATCCTTCCGCCTCAGCCTTCCAAGTAGCTGGAACTACAGGCGTGCGCTACCACACCCAGCTAATTTTTTGATTTATTGTAGAGATGAGGTCTCACCAAGTTGCCCAGGCGGGTCTTGAACCCGCGGGCTCAGGCAATCCACTCACTTCAGCCTCCCAAGGCGCGGGATTACAGGCTGAGCCATCGAGCCCGGCTATATTTCCTTTTTCTAATTGTTGGGTTTAACAATAGCAACACACACACACACACACACACACACACACACACACACACACACACAGAGATATAGACAGAGATAGCCCAAATATCCCCAGCTCAGTCACAGAGAGATACACAGAGACATACCATACCCTCCTTT
>CAUYQG010158241.1:0-10960 GCA_963574415.1 Tarsius wallacei | reverse complement strand
CTAGGAAGGAAGGGAGGGTGTGTTCCAGGCCTTTCTCCTTGACTTGGAGATGGTGGTTCTCCCTGTGTCTCCTCATATTATATTCCGCATGTCTGTCTGTGTGTAAAGACACCAGTCATATTGGATTAGGGCCCACCCTGATCACCTCATCTTAACTAATTACATCTGCAATGTCCTTCCCAAATAAGGTCACATTCAGATTACTGGCAGTTAGGACTTCAACATATGTATTTGAGAACTCATATATATTTCAGCCCATAACAACAGCTAGTATTTACTGGGCTCTTACCTTGTGCCAGATACTATGAATGAATGTTGCATATAATCCTTTTAACCTAGTAGCCCCATTTTATAAATAAGAAAAGCGAGGCACAGAGAAGCTAAGTACTTTGCCCAAGATCAAACAGCTAGCGATTAACAGAGCTAGGATTTCAGAACCTGGTCCTTACAGGTCCAAGATGCTAACCCTGTAGGCATAACACTTGATAGAGTAGTATTGTATGGAAGATGATATGAAGTAATTCACTCATTCAGATATCTGTAACAAACTCAATAAATCTGCATAAATGGCCAACTGAATGAACGAAGTGTATGAATGAGGACTAAACAAACTTGATAAATGATTGAGAATATCTACACAGTGAGGTGGGACGACTGTCCAAAACACCCAGCAGATTTCTTGTAAAGTCCTCAAGTCCAAGGTGGAGGCTGCCAGAACCAGTGTTTGGTGGTAGGAGACACATGCGTTCATGATTGGTGTTTGCCTAAACACTAACGAAACAATTCTGAAATGATTTTCAAGCGTAAGGGAAATGATGAGCATCCGAGTAGCCAGCCTGGGAAAAGCACAATTTGGGCAACTATACAAATCACCAGGCTTTAGTGATTCTCGCAACCACATCAATGGTCACTGCGGCAGCAACATGATTAACTGCCATTACAGAGAGAACTGCTTTTAGTCACCGGTGTTTCAAACTTTTTAATATGTTTTACTAAATAAATAAATCAGGCTGGGCACGGTGGCTCAAGCCTGTAATCCCAGCACTTTGGGAGACCGAGGTGAGAGGATTGCCTGAGCCCAGGGGTTCCAGACCAGCCTGGGCAAATTGGTGAGACCTTGTCTCTACAATAAATCAAAAAATCACCCAGGCATGGGAGCACAAGCCTGTAGTTCCAGCTACTTGAAAGGCTGAGGTGGAAGGATCGCTTGAGCCCAGCAGGTTGAGGCTGTGGTGGCCATGAGCGTGCCACTGTACTCCAGCCTACACGACAAAGTGAGACTCCAATTCAAAAAGAGAAAAAAAAAAAAATATATATATATATATATATCAGTGTAAATGATCATTCCGAATTGTTAATCCAAAAATCAGAGTCAAACCTCTCGCTAAAAAACATCACACCCACTTGCACTTACATACTCAAATTCATCTACCAGTGCTAGGAAGAAAAGAGTCTAAAGAGAAAGACTGTGAACAGTATGACTGGCTCAGTCTGCCTTTTTATTTTACTTACTTAAGGGTGAGAAGAAAGGGCGAGAAGAAAGAGACGGCTTCCAGATAGTCAAGGTTCTGTGAGCCCCTATCCTGTCTTGTTGGCTAGGTGTGATGCCTGTGTTTAAAAAAAATTTTTTTTAACAATTTTTTTTTTTTGAGTCAGAGTCTCACTCTGTCACCCAGGCTGGAATGCAGTGGCACACTCATGGCCATTACAGTCTCGACCTGCTGGACTCAGGTGATCCTTTCACCTCAGTCTTTCAAGTAGCTGGAACCACAGGCATATGCCACCACACCTGGCTAATTTTTTTTTATTTTTTGTAGAGACGAGGTCTTGCCAAGTTGCCCAGGCTGGTCTCGAACCCGTGGGCTCAGGCAATCCTCTCACTCCCACCTCCCAAAGTGCTGGGATTACAGGAAAAACCATTTTTTTTGAGTCAGAGTCTCAGTCTGTCGCTCAGACTGGAATACAGTAGCATGTTCACAGCTACACAGCCTTGGCCAGCTGGGCTCAGGTAATCCTTCTGCCTCAGCCTTACAAGTAGCTGGAACTACAGGCAAGTGCCCCTGCGCCCAGTTAATTTTTTTTTATTTATTGTAGAAACAAAGTCTTGCCAAGTTACCCAGGCTGGTCTCAAACCCCTGGGTTCAGGCAATTCTCTTGTCTCTGTCTCCCAAAGTGCTGGAATTACAGATGTGAGCCACTGCGCCTGGCCTAAAAATAAATTTTAAAAATACTCTTTCTCAGCCGGGCTCGGTGGCTCAGCCTGTAATCCCGCGCCTTGGGAGGCTGAGTTGAGTGGATTGCCTGAGCCCGTGGGTTCGAGACCCGCCTGGGCAAGTGAGACCTCATCTCTACAATAAATCAAAAAATCAACCGGGCGTGGTAGCGCATGTCTGTAATTCCGGTTACTCGGAAGGCTGAGGCGGAAGGATGGCCGGAGCCCAGCAGGTCGAGGCTGCGGTGGCCGGGAGCGGCCACTGCACTCCAGTCTGGGCGACGGAGTGAGACTCCAACTCAAAAAAAAAAAAAAAAAGAAAAAGAAATGAAAAGAGTTCTCTTATTAGGGAAACTTCCTTGAGAAAGTGAAGTGTAGGCTGAAAACCTAAGGGTGCATAAGAATGAAAAGACCAGAGTGGGAACAGGCAGACAGGAGCCTTCCCAAAGATTTTCATTCCACAGGCAGATCCAGGTTTGAGCTTGGTTACTGACTAGCTGTGTGACCTTGAAAAATGGAACCCTTATAGAACTCAATGTATTGATTAATAAAATGGGTACAGTAATTGTCTTCCTCGGAGGTTTGTTGTGAGGTTAAAGGAAATTTACAACGCTAGCCAGGCTTCTTAATATTCTTATAGGAGCTTGAGGCAATAGGCTCAAGAAAGACCTTGGATGTTCCATAATGGAGGCAGGATTGAGGAAGGGCCACATCAGACACATTGAGGAGTACTTTCTGTAAAGGAGAAAAAAGAACTAGAATTGGGGGCAGTGGATGCAGAAAGATATGGGGTCAAGAAATGATAGGTTGCGTTTGCTTGTTTGTTAAAGATGGACAATATGATGGCATGTTGGGATCCTCTGGGGAAAGATCTAGGAAACAGGGACTTCAGATGGTAGAGGAGTGGCAGGAAACAGCTGCTTCCAGGTGTGAGCAGGTGAGAAGTGTGGCTCTGAGGCACATGTGAAGGAAAAAAAACCTCTTAGGTGGGAAGAGTATATGGAAGGTCCGTTCTAGGTCTCTTTGGATGCCAGCGCTTTCTTCACCTAGCAAAACTAAAATCTGACTGTTAAAGATTCTTCTTTTAAAAAAGAAATTCGCCAGCATCCTGAGGGCATAATGATTCTCTATCTAAACGATTGCCGTCTCTATCCCACTTAGGGTGAATCTCATGGCAGTTTCTCCTAGGCAAGGTCACCGCTGGTCTCCCACTTCATTTACTGTCCTTTGACTCCTGGAAATGCCAGCCAGTCTCTATCCTCCTCAGTAAGTCTGGAGACCGGCAGCTATGTTAAAGATGATTTAAAGTCAGCAGTACTTAGAGAATCGGGTGAGCTCCCTGCAATACTTCCTACTAGGCCAGTACTGCTCGAAGTATGGCTCTCAGTGCAGCAGTGGCCGTACTGGGGACCTGTTTAGAAATACAGTTCTCAGGCCCCACCCCAGAGCTGCCCAATCAGAAAGTGTGGAGAGTGAGAACAGAACTTTTGTGCTTTAACAAGCCCTCCAGGTGACTGAGAGCCATGTCTGGGGTAAAGGCTACTCTTTGAGGCTGAGGAAGAGACAGAAGAATACACATGAGAACAAATAAAAGTCACCTCCTTCCATGCAACTGACTCCTTCTCCCTACCAACTGCTAATTCAGAAAATATACTCACCACATACAGACTCTATAACAGAAAATCTGGAAACGGTGAAAATGAGAAAAGATTTTAAAGGTCAGTCAGGGACCCATCACTCAAATACAGCCAGCATTCACCCTTTGTTCTTTTATTTCTAAAGAAAACAATGTGTTCTTCGCCTTTATCAGTCTTGCAGCTGAGGCCGACTACTGTCATGGATGAAGCAAAGGCCCTTACCATATTGGAATTAACCTGAAGCTTCAGGACCCATTCATATTTTTGTTTAGCAAAATGCGCTTTGCTTACAACTTGCATTTCTCGAAGATGTGCATCTCTGGGTGGCCAGACATGCGCTATTTGCCTGCTTTCTATGGGCGTCCGCAAATTATTTATGCAGTCAATAAGCATCTTTCAAGTAACTACTCATTCAGGCTGAACTGATGTTTGTACTTACTAAAAAGAATGTTGGTTCTGGCACTTTGTTACCTTTGCACCTTATAAATAGAGGGGATTCAGTAAAGAAGCAGGGATGTTAGGTACTCTCTGAACTTTTTGCAAAAGCAGTATGAAGGGCGGGGGGGTAGGGGACACCCAGAGCCCGGGACTAATTAGCACATCCTCTGCAAACTCAGGCACTCTTGTGGCTGCATGGAAGCCGAGCGGTGGGGTGGGTGGAGGCTTGCAAACGTGTCTATCATATTAGCCATCTCACTTGTTTATTAATTCTTGCCAACATATTTCTTCCTTTCCATTTTTCCACCTCTCAGCAGTACTTGCTTCAATACTTCTCTGTTATCTATTTCCTTTTCTTCCAATTTCTCTTTCTGCATCCCTTACTCTTCCATAAGTATTCTGTCTCTTCAATATAGAGAACACAATAAATATCTCTCTATGCCATCTCTGCATCATCTTTCTTTTTAGCATGACCAAAAAACCCTCTCTATTTTGCCTTCACATCTTTGTTCTCTTTTACCTCCTCGTAGGCGAAGACTGCATGCTTTTAGATTAGCTTGTGTAAAGGATTTTTCTAAAATCCCTTAGAATGTTCATAACGGAACATACAGGCAATTTTCTTTTACGTTAGTGATTTTGCCAAGTAAGATTTATGAAACACCAACAAAGAACTGAAAAGAAAAATCTTTTATAAAGATGTAGAAGAAATCAGTTTTCACAGCTAGTGCTTAAACAAAATATTTTTTAAAATTTGCATCTTTAAATTTAAATATGCTTCCTCCCACTCACCTGGGCTAAATACAAGGCAGGAAAGCAAACAGAGCAAAAAAAATCTTAAACAGAGAGAAAAAAACCACATTTGTTACCACATATTTTGCTGTACTGTCCAGTAACAGGTAAATACATATGCATATTTTAAATCCTGTTAGTTGTTTAATGTGAGCTAAATGCAATATGTTTTATCTCATTTGCTTATTGATTTAATATTTCTCTAATTTTATAATCCTTAGCTTTTCATAAAATGGTGTATTAAATCCAGTAGTTTAATAGCATTGCTATATTTCTATCTAAATTTTGTCTGCCTTTAAGAGAGAAAATATTTATGTTTGCTAAATGTAGAATTGATTATCTTTTTCTGGTAGATTCAAAGACAACATACTACGTTAGGTGGGTAAAACAGGTTTCTTTAATTAGGCATCCTTTTGCTGCATTCACAATCCTTATTCCTCTTTTTTTGCTAATAAGTGCCCTAAAATTAAATATAGTGATGTTAACCTGATATCAATAAAATTATGCAGGCATTAATGTCAGAAAATTGCATGAATTCATGGTGTGCCATGAATGCTTTCAGGGATTCATGTCAGTCCAGGCAGTGAGTGCAGCAGGTGGTCTCCCTAGTTAGTTGCCTTTATCACCTTGCCCTCTGGTCTGAGATCAGGCTAATCAAGGTCAAATGCCTGATGTCCTAGTTCTGGCTTTTGTTTATCTACCAGAGATACAGCAGAAAATAGCAGAGTGAAAGAGCTATGGCCAATCTGCAGTACATACTTTAAGAGCTCTCAGTTTATGGTCCTGTAAGAAATGTATTTTATGCCAGTAGTGAATTATTGTTTAAATATATTTATAATAAATTTATTATTTCAACTTAGTGCTACCGTGTCTTGGTGGTACTACAACTTTGTGTTACTAATACATGATGTGTCACAAAAATGCTCTTGTCACACATCTCCATGCCCCAAATAGTGGTATCTGTGTGTGTGTGTGTGTGTGTGCGCACACGCGCGTGTGTGTGTGTGAGTGTGTGTGTGTGTGTGTTGCAGGAAAGATGTGACACTGGATACTTGAGCTAATTCATAGGGAATTCAATGGTCTAGCAGTAAATTGGGACACTCAGGGGAGCAATTTGGAAGAGGTACTTAAGATTAAACACTTAGTACTTAACACAACTGCTTTACTGACTAACAGATCATTACCTAGTGGTTGACAAAGTATTTTCACAGCGATATCTGTCAGTCAATTCGACCAGCTCACTTTTTAATTAGAAAATCTTGTAACTAAAACCAATTAGGAGTGGGGTAAGAAGGAAATGGTCATTTCCATTTTGTTCTCTTAATTTTTCTCAAACATTTCTATGGTACATATTTTCTAAAATAATGATGAAAAAATAAGAGGATAAATGACTTTTTGTTTGTTTTGAAAATTGATTCATAACTTACTTGATCACTAACAAATATAGAGATGTGTGTGTGTGTGTGTGTGTGTGTGTGTGCATAAAATCATGACATTTCTTCTTGATATTGAAGTAGAATATTTCCTATGGTAAAGGAAGGTTAACAGATCAGCAAGATTTAAGGCATAAATACTCTGGTTAACCAATGTAGCCAGAAGCGGTTTTGTTTTTTCTTCTTCTAAAATAAGAAAACTATTGCAAATGTCTTTTTACTTTTTTAAAATTTCCTTCAGTATTCCTGAACTAAGTGCTTTATGAATAGATACATACATAAAATCATGGGTGAAATTTTTACATTAGCTTTATCTTTTAAGGTAAAGGAGTTAAGGATTTAAGATAACAGAATCGAAAGAGGACGGGTAAATAAATGCTGCAAATTCAGAATTTCTCATTCCTGGTGGTATCCTCTTTTCTCTGGTTGGATGAATCTCTGGTGATGACTGAGATCTTGAATTGATTTCTCTAAACTGTGGGTGCAAGGAGTCATTAGTTGAATGATCAGAGATGAATAAGAAAATACAATGCCACATCAGAATGAGCTGGTCTGATTGTCACTGCATACATAATCTACTCAGCCATATGGATTCATAAATGTGTGAACTACCTTAGATGCACGGTTCAAACCTCAGCTAGATCTACGGCATGGTCTTGAACTATATCCAGGCATGGATAATGGCAACAGTTAAGTTGGAAGCAAGTCCAGTTTGATAACTTTATCACTAATTGGATATCTCCTTCAAAACAGTGTTAAAAAATCTATTTCAATTAGGAATTAGGGAGGCCGTACCACTTGACTCTGTGTTGCTGAATACGAGCCTGTTTTGTCAATAATTTCTCTAGGGATGAAAATGCATGCTTATCTAATAAAATCTGAGAACGATACAAAGGGATAACAAATGTACAAAAAAAATAAAACAGCTAAAAATCTAGTATAATTAAGTTTTAAATGGTAAAATACAAACGTCCTAATTTGAGTGAAAAAATAATGGTATACTTTATTAGAAAACAGGGAATATCTTCTCTAACTGTTTTTTCTTATGAAAACCGTATCCAGAGTCTTCAGGATAGCAGCGTCAATAGCTACTTCTGGAATATTCTTAGACAAGTCTTAGACATGTGGCAGCCAGTAAGATGGATTTGGTAACCACAGAAGAAATTTCTCTCTGAGACAAAAAATGGGAAGAGAGGGAAAATCAAGCGGCACAGAGATGTCGAGAGGAACAGAAGAGTCTTAACGGTGCTCATATCAGATGGCATCTGTTGCTTTAATGAGGTAAGAGTGTAATTCATCCAGTGGGTTTCAAGTCAAGTTCTATTAAATATTTTTTTAAATGAATCCTTCTATTTATTCTATATCAAGACAGAAAAACAAAATAATATAGAAGCATCATTTTGGAAATGTGCCTTTCAAATATTGAGGTGGCTTATTTCAGCTCTTTGTTCCCTGCCATCAGTTATTTCTTATTATAATTTCATAAAATAAATGTGGATAGATTTGTAATATAGGTGAGAAAATATGCAAAGAGAACCCTTTATTTTCATCTTATCAGCCAAATTCAAGTTTGTTCCACAATCTACTGCAATTTGATCGTGGAATTTTTTTTTACTCCATTTACTTTCTGTTCTTATGGGCAGGATTCCAAATTTTATTTGGTCCACATTGTAACTATGTTAGGCCGTAGGAGGACAGAGGAGATTACATAAGTATCTTTACATCCCTGTTTCTGAAGAATTAACCTGTAATTATTATACCATTCTAAAAATAAAAAGTATTTATTGATAAACTAGCCCGCAAGAGAAAAAAATAAATCCAATTGTTCCAAGAACAATTTATTGACAGACTTAAAATCAAATTTTTCAAAAAGGAGATAATGCAAATGAGCTTGTTATTAACTTTTTCTTCAACTCAGGATAAACAGTGCTGCTGCTGGTGGTGTTGCTTTATTAGGTTCAAAGGTGCTTCTGTGGGCAATGATTTCCAATGTGGATAAATACAGCTGAAGAGACTGATGTGTGACCTTTACTTTCCAAATCAAGTGCATGTGTAATCTGCCCACGGTTAAAGCCTACATCCATATTCAGGAGAGACATTGACTCCCCTTGGCCCTGGCCCTGGGCCTAAGTGTTTCTATGAATACTGAGCCGGTGATCCACAAAGGCTCTGAAACAAGCCAGCTCACAAAGCTGCACTCGACTTCCCCCGTAAAAACACAATCTGTGAACTTGCCTTAAAAATATTTTACATCGCCTTCTTCACATCATCATGGCCCTGGTTTGGACAGCGGCATTTCAAGCAACGTGCTATTGTTCTCTTTAGAACAATAAAGTTCTCAGCAAATGCTTATCAATTATTGACTGCCTTTATTACATCCTTAGAAACAATGTGACAATGAGCAGTGCTACTAACTTATGACATCCCTTTTCATTGCGAATGATTGAAGGATTCCCATACATTTCAAACTCCAAATAAGGAAGTAGGGAAAGGGAATGAAACAAGAAAGACAACCCACATACAGATTTCACCTCGCTAACGACTTAATTGGCATCACCCCTGGGGTGAAATGTTGTAACACCCTACAACCCTTTATGACAGGAAGTGAAAATTCCATATCCAATTGGAGCTACAGGGATAATTTAGGGAGGCAGAATGCAATTATCCAATTAGGAATTTAGCCAGAACAGAAAGGTTAATCCCCCTTAGTCCTTTCAAAAGAGCCCATGGGATCTTTAATGACGACAAGGGGTCAGGACCTGTGTTTTACAACTCAAGCCAAAAAATTATTCAGACTTCTCTCTCACTTTCTAAAAAACAGTGAGGCTCAAATCCACCAAACTTCAGGAGAAAGCTTCCCCAATATCAGAACTTTTCAGAATTTGGCGATTTCCAGTGTTCTCTACACTAGGTTGTAAGAACCACAATATGCAAGTTGGTTTAGCTTTAAAAGCAAGTTTAGTGTTTGGCTAACAATGATTTTATGGCGTGGGACGCTTTCCCGCACAGAAGACAGAGAATGGCATGGAGTTGGATGCTGACTCAGAGGTTTGGAATGCGCCATTGATGCCTGGCTGGACTCCAGCTTTTGGCTTCGAATCTGCCAACTTGGCAGGCTGGGGAATTTGCTGTGGCAATTTTTCAAAATAGGAAGAATCCGTCCAAGGAGAGATTGTTTCTACATTTTAGCTACCAGGACAAGTGACAGGGTCCTCTCTAACAAACAGTCTGGCCCACGACAGAAAGAGCGGCTGTACTCAAAGGAGAACCGACGGCCTATTTGCAAGAACCTCTTGTACAAGTAATATACCTTTTGGGCATTCATTCCAAAGTTCCGGCCAAAGGAAATATGAATTACAAATTTCAGTCTGGAAGGCACAGAACGCAGACCTGCCGGATGCAACAACAAATGGTATTTTGCAGGTCTTCCTATTAGACAGGCAGTTATGTCACAGATATTTAGAAGTGAAGCAATTTTTCTCTGGATGTCAGCCAATACAGGATCATTAAACAGAGCTTTTTGGATTCTCAAATCTAATATGTCTAGAGAGAAAGAGAGAAAAAAAAGTTCTCTAGTAACCAAGGATAGCTTTGCCATCTTACTTTTTAAAATTCTTCAGCCTCTAATGCTCTCGATAAATTCCAACTTACACAAACATTTTGATGAAACTTGTAGAATGTCCTAAACATCCTTTAGTTTTCTAAAAATTTTAGTTTGTTCTAATGTCCTACAGAATAATTTTCTTATAAGATTTAAGAAGATATTTATGAAAACTTTAAATAATATATCAAACAGAAATTAGAGGATTTGATTAGCTTTTGTGAATTGATAAAAATCAATACAACCATATCCATGGGTAACACAATCAGGTTGCAGCATTACTACTTACACATCAGTTTTAAATTAATATCGAATTAGCATTAGAAAATGCTTAAAACCTTGTTTGCATAAGAACGCTTAAGCATTTTTAACAGTGTAATATAAAACACTTGCAAATTTTACATCATCTTATAGACATTATTGCAGACTTTAGCTTTTTAAAAAAATTTTCAGGAAGACATTTTGTATGTGGGAATTGGAAAACACCTCACAATATTTTCTGTAGGAAATGAAAATGATTCTGCATACTTGGGAAGGCAAGTTTCTACTTCTTGTGCAATATGACATATTGCATGGTTTAATACATGTGGAAGATAAAATGATAAAAAAGTATTAAATGAAAGACATACAATAAATAAGAAACCTGAGGTGCCCAATAGACTTAAAGTTTTCTTAAAATATTGCTGTTTCCTCTTAAAATATTTACTTTTGCCGGGCTCGGTGGCTCAGCCTGTAATCCCGCGCCTTTGGGAGGCTGAGGTGAGTGGATTGCCTGAGCCCGCGGGTTCGAGACCCGCCTGGGCAAGCGAGACCTCATCTCTACAATAAATCAAAAAATTAGCCGGGTGTG
>CAUYQG010158236.1:0-11560 GCA_963574415.1 Tarsius wallacei | reverse complement strand
TCAGCCTGTAATCCCGTGCTTTGGGAGGCTGAGGTGAGTGGATTGCCTGAGCCCGTGGGTTCGAGACCCGCCTGGGCAACTTGGCGAGACCTCATCTCTACAATAAATCAAAAAATTAGCTGGGTGTGGTAGCGTGCGCCTGTAATTCCAGCTACTTGGAAGGCTGAGGTGGAAGGATCGCCAGAGCCCAGCAGGTCAAGGCTGCAGTGGCCGGAAGCGGCCACTGCACTCCAGTCTGGGTGACAGAGTGAAACTCCAACTAAAAAAAAAAACCAAAAAACAAAAAAAAAACAACATCATGCTGAATAACAAACAAATGAGTAAGTATAGTAACTGTAGATGCAAATTGGAGCCAAAAAAGTTGAGTAGTGTTGGGCTTCCCTTCAACTCTGAAATTCTATCTATGGTTGTGAAATGCACCCTAAAAGATCTCTGAGGTGGGGGAAATAAGAACAAAATAAAGAAGATAAAAATAAAATCTGCAAAACAAATTCTTTCTCAGAAGTTTGGTAGGAAATAGAAGGGGGTGCTGATGATGAAAGCCTGACTCAGATCAATGGAGGAAACATAGATCATGGTTTTATCGTAGCCTGAATATTTAATTTGCTGATGTTCTCTTCATAACTGACCACGAACAACCAGCAATCTCTGTTGCTATGGTCTCTTCAGTTATTCCTCCTTTGTCACTTTGCTACTAGGGCTACAGTGAGCTTATTCAGTTCTCAAATTTTTATATCATTCTTATTCCTTAGCACATGAGGGAGAAGACAGAGGTATAATTTTTTGCTCCCTCTCTGCAGTGTTTTTAAGATTAATGAATTCAAAGTGTTCACCTTCAACCCTTCATAATATCTATTCTCCTAGTAAAAAATTTATTCTTCTTTCTATTTGAATACTGGCAAATACCAACCATTTTGAAAAACTGGGTGCTAATGTGAAGGCAATCATCACTTATATGAACTTTTTTTCCTATTGGATCTCTGAAATTGTTCAAGACTAACTTTTGATCTGTAGATATCCAAGTCTAATTTTCATATTTACCAATTATTTTTGCTTTATTCCAAGGAAGGACTATTCCATATTACTATTTCCTTTATAAAAGGACCTAGTGAAAGGACATAACATGGAGTTAATATAGCCAAAGAGCAGTCATTTTAACATTGCCTAAATCTGATGTCTTTCTAGTAGTTCACTTTACTTTACCCTCTAATTTCCAGCCAAAGACAGAACTGGTTTCTCAGAGGTAGCTATTGATAATTGCTTTACAACCACCTCCCCAGCTTGTTTTTTGTAAATAAGTTGACCTAATCAGCTCTTCATTACTTCAGGACACAGACCCCATCAACATGGCAACTGTCATGAGATTAACCCACCCATCTGCCTGCTGTTCATCACCTGACATCAGTACCTGTGCATACCTGCCCTCTGTAATGACATGGAATAAACCACCACCCAATCACCTTAATAACCTTCCCACATCAAAGGGAAAGTTTGAAAGGATTCTACTTCAAGCAGGCGAGTACCATTGCTTTACTAAATTCTGGTGGGGTCATGTGTTCTTTGAGCTATGGCCAGGCCATGTTTTCCTAAGGTTTGGCCTACTCCTCTACCTTGGGAAGTGAATATCTCCTCTCTCTTTCTCTCTCTCTCTCTCTGTCTCTCTCTCTCTTCCCCTCCCCCCATTCACCATTGCTTTGCTAAGCTATGGTCTGACCATGTGGTTCCTTGAGCTATGGTCACCATGATTCCTAGCTTTGGCCCCCTCCCCTACCTTGGGAAGGTGAATCTCCTCTATAATTTACTTTCTAAATAAACAATGTTTTCTAATCTAACTTCTGTGCAATTCTTTGCATCTTTCACACAGTACTGAATTGTATAACCCCACCCTGGTGGGTCTAACCTAACATTTTGGAAGTTCCAGCAAGATCATTCATTAACCTAACATTTTTGGAGGTTCCTTTACTGGGATTTTGGGAGATTCCTTTACTGGGATTTTGGTACCTAACAACTAGTATGAAAATCCATGCATATGTGTATATCCTTGAGAAAAACTAGCAACTTGAGAATCCAGAAAATAAGGAGAGGCACACTGAGAAAGGCAGTATTCTACAGAAAGCAAAACTTGCAACATGCCTGATTGGTCAGCATTACTCATATCTAAGCTCATAATATATATGTGTGGGGTGTATGTGTGTGTATGCATATACTATATATTTTATTATTTATTTTTATAATATAAGTAATATATTTATTAAAAATATATATGTATGTATAACCAATTCATAAAATGCCAGTGGCTAGAAAGGCTTATTCTACTGAACCTTATATATTTCATGGCATTGAAGAATGAAGTTCATGTAAGTTTTATTTATTAAGTACAGGCATCATTTTAGAAGACCTTAGCTTTATGGAACTGTAATATTTTATCCAAATAATTGTATCCAAATATTGTATCCAAAATAATTGATTTCAAAAAAACTTTCTAAATTAAAGTCTTATCCTACAGACTTGTGGCATAATTAATTATTGATTGTTTTCTAAAGAAATAGAACCTACTGAGAAGAAAGACCAACAAAGATTATTTATCTGACAAAGGAAGTCTACAAGCATTACAACTCTATACTAATTGTAGATGCTGCAGTTAATCAATACAGTTATGTCTGAGTTTTTTCAAGTCAGTGCAAATATGCTATCTCTTACTGGTATTAATCTTTAGAGATGATTTGATTTTCAGGGGTTACAACCTCTTTGAAACCAAGTTCTAAGTATCTATTTCTATTACCATTTATTAATTTAAAAAACATCTTTCAGGACCTGCTATAAGACTTGCAAAGTGCCCTTTGTCCGTGATCTCACATAGACACTGAAAAAACAAAACACTACAATGCATGAGAACATTTTACAATGTGTCTACCCTTGCCTCTTAGAAATTGGTCATACCATCTCTTGGAAAACTTCAGTATCACAGTATCACATCTTTCAGTCATCCAAGAACACTTACAGCTTATTATCCTGAGAAGATAAGCAGTTGACCGTGAACCATTTTGCAGTCAGTGTAGCACTATGGATGAGTTGTAAATGGAATGAAGTAGATTTATGGCTTAAATATTTCTCTTATATCCACATCTCCTCAAAGTCAAAGATGTTCATTAATGATGCAACACTGAAAGCTGCCCCTGAATCTAATTAACACTGGGCCTGTGACGGACTTTTATTTAACATGACACCCAGCAGGCCCAGCTCACCTCAGTTCCCTCCACAGACCGTGAACTCTTTGCTGGTTTCTGGCCCTGCTGCGATCCTTTCATATTACAGACTCTTCGCTCAGGCTATTTGATGCAGAGGTGCATGGTTAAGAACATGAGTTTTGGGGTCAAATCACCTGGGGTTTGTCTCAGACCGGCCACTTCCTTGTTAGGAGTGCTTGAGTGACTTGCCTTCTTAATATTTGGGTTTCATCCACTCCAGAGGGCTGTATGAATGTTTACTGACTTTGGGGAATAAGGTGTTCCTGTTAAATTTATTGTTAATAGAGTTCCAATGGTGAGTGGAGATGCAGATATTGATGGTGCAGGGAATTTGATTGGAGCCACGTGGAAGTTCTAGAGACTCTAGTTGGCCAAGGAGTTTTAGTTTAAGCTAAATCACTTAGCTCAGCTTAGTAACAATCTCTTCAGCACATACTATATATATATATATATTTAATTTATAATTGACACACAATGATTGTACATATTTATGAAGTTCAGAATATATTTTGAGATTTACAAAACTTCTATTAATTAGGGTTTTCAGTTAATCAGAGTTTTACAGACTATCCACCTATCTATTGCCCAAAGCCTCCTTTTAAATATTGGGTTGGATGACTAGGAAAGAAAATAATAGAGAATTTGAGGTTTGGGGGCATATTTTATTCTTTCCTATTTATCTTCTTTTAAGAGTCAGGGTCTTGTTCTATCATCCAGGCTGAAGTGCAGTGGTGCAATCATAGCTCATTGCAGCCTCAAACTCCTGGGCTCAAGCAAGCCACCATGTCCCCCTGTTTATCTTAAGGTATTGTTTTTAAAACACAAAAATCTCAAGCTCTCAACAGAGAAAGCGAGCGAGAGTAAGAGCGAGTAAAAGACAGAACAAACCCATTCATAGTACTGCAGAATGTTATCTACCACTTTATTTTTTTAAAAACATTAGAAATTAAGGAAATAAATGTGAAAATCCACTTGTTTTGCACCATATTTATCACTCTGCTCCAGATTTTAAAGAGTGAACAATATTTAAATACTAACATTTATCTACATTGTAGTAGATACTTTGCTAAATGTTTAAAATGAATTACTTAACACAAAAACCCCATGAGCCATGATGCCAATCCACAAAAAAAGAAAACTAAGGTAAAGTGTATTCAAGTCTCTTGCCCAACATCATAGAACTAAGCATTAACACCAAGAGAACCCATCAAGATTCCCTAATTACATTGTGATCATTTTAGGGATTTTACTGCCTTTCTAAGTATGCCTCTCCTTATTTTCTGGATTCTCAAGGTGCTATAGTTTTTCTCAAGTATATACACATACACATGCATGTTCATACTAGGTCCTTTTATAAAGGAGCTAGTGATACGGAATAGTCCTTCCTTGGAATAATAATTATCATTCAAGGAAGACCACTGAGTAGTTTATGGGATTGCTTCCTGGCCAAACTGATTTAACCCAATTGACTTTAGATGATGTCTGAATTTTTGGGGGCATTTACACACCAAATCAGGTCAACCAAACAGAGATCCCATTGATTGCCCAGTCATCATTATTGTTGTGGTTAAGCCAAACCCAATCATCTGGAAAACAGTTGATTTGGTTTTTGTATAACTTGAACCACCCTTGTGAAATGCAAAGAATGAAACCACCCTACTAAATTCAAACCTTAATAAAATCTTAGCAGTCCTCTCTCCCAACCTTCAACTCTCAAGTTCTGTTAAGCAATATTTAATTTAGTTTACTGAAGTCTCACATGTGCAAGCCAGTAAAGTTCACAATTGTTACTCCACACAGCTGTAGCTTACAGCGTCTCTTTGCACACAACACACTGGCACCAAAACAAAATGATTAACTTTATATGCTTCTCACATATGGACTAGACTGTTAGAAGTCAGTATTGTGTTCTAAAAAAGAAAAATACAGTTCCTAGTAACATGACCTAAATTCCTGGAGAAAAATGTTAAGTTTTGACCCATCTCTAAGTAGAGAGATGATAATTATAATGGTTTTGTTTCTAATTTAGTTGATTTAAAGTGCCAGGAGGTATCTTTCAGTAAGAAAGGGAAATGACCTGAAAGCCCCATTATAAAGAGATTTCATAGTGGGATGAATTAATAAACTGTAAATGGCTTTGAGACTTTTTCTCTAATATGAGGTATTGAAGTATGAAATAAATATGGACATAAAAGTATAGAACTTTTAATCTTATATGGGAACATTTTTTCTTTTCTATGAATAAGAAGAATGATGGCAGAGAGAAGCAGAATTTATTTTCCTTATATTCTGACCATTTGAAAATCCAAACCTGCCATATTTGTTATACTTAACAGGATCACTAAAGAAATAAAACAAAATAAATTTAAATTAAACTGCCACTTAAAAATAAAAATGTACATTTACTGTCTTACTTAGCCCTATGAAAGAACTATTAACATGTGTTGCGGAAAGACAGTGAATCTGACTCATAACAGATACTAACTTTCCCAATATTAGCGCCATTATCATAACTCTTTATTGACATTTATTTTAGTTTTTCTTTTTGAGGATGGATCAGCAACAGGGCTCTAGAGCTAGGAAGGCAAGAGAAACTTTTGGGAAAGAATTTAAGAACTTCCTAAAGGAAGACTCAGGGAGATCCTCCGATCAGCATTTCCTTAGGGGTCCCACATGAGTTCTGACCCTTAAGATGCTTTTCACAAAAAGGATCTTACTAGTTTTGGAAGTCTTGTACCTGGGAGCCATGTCTCAGCCATATCTACGGTAAAGATACCTATTGGATTTTCCTAATCAATATTCTCCACATTTTTTGGGCATGGAAATCTTTTATTCAGCTCACACCGCTTCATATTCCACAAACCTGGTGGTTCATGAAAAGCACTTTGGAAAACATTGCTCAATATTGATAATACAAGACATTTCTAACAAGACACTCCCTTCAAAAAGGAACCATGGGCACCACTAAAAAGCTTTTGCTGGAACTGCAAATCCAGAACAATAACTTTTCTTACATACTGAAAGATAGTCTGAAGTCAAGTCTACATATAGTAAAATATTTTATGAGGAAATGAATTGGCAGAGCCATTGTGATCTATCCCACCTGACTTTATTTTCTTTGGGAGGACCAACAAGAGGGGGGCCTTGGCATTTCTGAATTTCTCTTTGGGAATGAGGCATTTTGTGGCCACAGCAGCAATTCTATGTAGCCATACTATTCAATATGGTGGCTACTGAGTTCATGAAAAGTGGCTATTCTAAACTGAGATGTGCCATAAGTGTAAAGCACATAACCAGATTTTGAAGACTCAGTACAAAAAAAGTAAAATATATCAATAATGTTTGTATGAATAACATGTTGAATAATATTTTAATGTGAGTTAAAGAAGATAGAATATTGAAATTAATTTCACCTGTTACTTATTATCTTTTATAATGTGGCTAATTTCTTTTAATGTGGCTATTGGAACATTTTACATTACACTGGACAGTGCTGTCCTATAAGGTTCTCTATAGGAAACTTTCAAGCCAGAGCAACTCAGCCAGACTTGTGTCTGCTGTAATCCCAGCTACTCAGGGGGCTGAGGCGCCCAGGAGTTCAAGGCCACAGTGAGTTACAGTTACACTACTGTACTTCAAGTGGGACCCAGTCTCTCAAAGTAAACAAAAAGCCAGAGCAATTTAAGACTGAACATTTAGGCTAGAAATTATTACGGGTTGGTCTGTTTGACCTTAAGTTCTCATCTAATTCGGAGGCTCTTCTTAATGCAAACTCCTCACTTTGTAGATATGGAAGCTGGTCAGAGTTTTAAATGCTTTTAATCAAACCTGCCAGACACAAAGTGCCAATTCAGGTAACTCTTCAGCCTGTCTCCTTACAGTCCAGGGCTCTTTATTCCACCACAGCTGATAGGGTGGAAGAAACTACATGTAGAATTCTAAAAAGGAAAGAAATACTTAAGCTGCTTACATTTGAACAAAAAGAAAACAGCACTTGGAGAATACAAATTCAAAACCTAAAAGCGTTCAGGGATGGGGGGAAAAACAACGAGAATTTCAAGAGATGTTCTTTTCACCCCACAACCACTCCACACACACATTTTGCCCTCAACAAGCTTTACAAAGCAAATAAGATTTTTCTAGATAAGGGCTGAAAGCCATTAACAAAGGAAGAGCCAGGAAGGTGCAAAGTTTCTCCTGGGGTTGTCCAGCTGACGCCAGGACCCTCTGCCCCTCCTCAAGCCTATTCAAGGACACAGGAGTACACAGCCCTCACGGAATATCAAAGATTTATAGATACAGCAGAGGCCTCCTGTCTGGTCCTCCCAGCAGGCAGTAACATAAGGTGGGACATGGCATTGACACCTCCACCCAGAGTCAGAGCTACGAAGGAGGGCTGGGCAGAGGACCCAGGGAGTCAGCCTATGCTGCCCTGACTCTGGGTAGAGCTTCCAGGTCAGCGATGTTTCAGAGGGAGAATGCGGTGTGAGGGGAGTACCTGGTTCTCGTACTTCCCTGTGAGGCCTGCACTTTAGTCACATGTGTGCTGTTTGCATCTGGGAAAGCCCCCACCCCACCCAACCACCCCAGGAAGGAGCCCACAATCAATTTCAGATGCCAGAACTAACTGCAATTACATCTGCACTCCTCTTGCACATGGGTTCTAATAGGGGCTTCGTACTTATCTCTCAGTATTCAGAATATGGAGTTCTGAATAGAGCTCCTTCTTCTGAATTTTACAAGTTATTAAAACAGAACTCAGACTCTGGTGGGTTTCCAACCAGCACCAGGATGATTGACATTTGTGGATGCTTCAAGGGCTCCCAGGACTTCCAGGAAACTCTGTTGACAAATCATACCCTCTGCCTGGACCGACCAACTCTACTTAGCACCTCCTGTGTTCCACGCTCCTTTCTTGGAGCTGGATAGAGGAGCCAACCAAATGGGCAAATTCCCTATCCTCATAGATCTGACATTCTAGTGGTGCCAGGAATTTCGCTCAACCCAGACTAAAACTTCCTGGAGAAGGTGATGCTAGGACTGAGGTTTAGAGGAAAAAGAAATTAGGAAAGGGGTGAGGGATAGAGTTGGAGGATGTGGTGATGACGGTGGGGGTGGGGAACAGAAGTAATTCCAGAATCAGCATGGAGCCAAGAAGAACCTGACTACATGTTCCGTATGTAAATGAGACAGAAGACCTGGTTTCTGTTCTCACGGAGCTTAAAATCTTGTCAGGCAGACAAGATGGTCACATGAGACAGAACTGCACAGCTGGGTAGACCAAGGCACAAACTGCCAGCTCTGACTGTAGATTGTTGGAGATAAGGAATCCATGCAATTAACAATGGTTATTTCCTTTAGTCACAAGTAACTCTGAATCATTGCCCTTTTTCTGAGACAAGAATCTAACTGTCATCCACTCCAGGCTGGTGCTGGAAAGAATCCCCAGCTCCTGATAGGACCTGTCACTTTCCCAGGATCAGGTCTGCAGAAAGCTTTGTGGTTCTTTGCTTGTACCTTAGACATGAAATCAGCGTATTGAAGCTACATCTCAGTTCTCGGGGGTTAAGTAAGAAACAGTTTCACTTTTCCCTCTAACTTCCCTCACGCGTGCTGACCCAGCTTTTCGTGAAGATGGCAGCTCCTTAACTGCATCTCATTTCATGCAGTTATTAAATATTCAGTTATTAAATATTACTTATGGTTTTGATGATTCATTCTTGTTTAATTTTAACCTTTAATATCATACCGATTCACAGCTTTTTTTCCCACTCTCTGCCTCCTCTAGGCTGGATGCATGGCTTTCATGACTTGAGGATTTCTCCTTTCACTCGCATCTTCTCCTTGGATGGAGGGGAGGAGAGGCTACAGACAAGTCTCTGGCTTGTCACAATGGTCCTTGGGCTTTATCGGGAAAAGTCGTAGTCCCTACATACCCCACAGTCAAGGCGCTCACCCACATCAGATACCTAAACTCTTAGTGGTCTGTTACTGGCTGAGTTGTGTCTTCTTTCATAATTCCTATGTTGAAGGCTTAACCCCTAGTACCTCAGAATGTGAATGTGTTTGGAGATAGGACCGTTAAAGAGGTGATATTAAGTTAAAATGAAGTCATTAAGGTGGACCCTAATTCAATCTGACTGGTGTCCTTATAAGAAAAGGAGATTAGGACACAGACAATACACACACAGACCAAGGGGAAGCCATGTGAGGACACAACAAAAAGGGAGACATTTGCAAGCCAAGGAGAGAGGCCTCAGAAGAAACCAAACCTGCTGACCTTAATCTTGGACTTCTAGCCTCCAGAACTATAAGGATATAAATGTCTATTGTTTAAACCACTCAGTCTGTGTTAATATATTATGGCAGCCCTAGCAAACTGATACATATCTCTTGACAGATTAGGCCACATCTTCTAGATGACCTTGAGCTCAACACTCACAGTACATTCATCTAATGTGTGCGTTTTTTTGCCTTGTGCTACCTGATTCCCAATGAGAAATGGCCCTCAGTTTCCTCTGTGTCCTCAGACAATGGTGGGGCAGTGGGCTCACAAAGGATCCTTCTTCCATTTTTCTAAAGAACTAAAAACTTAAAGAGGGGCAGTTCCCAATCATGACATCTCTTGCTCTACAGTTATTATCTCTCCCCCTCGTAAGGAAAGGCTATGCATTTTGCTAGCTAAGCAGGCGTCCAATTAGGGAAAAAAATTTGTCTTTTTTTCCTCCAAGTAATTGACTCCAAATTTCATGAGAGATTCTTTTGGGAATTCTCTCCTTTCCCCACTTTTGGGAGAAGAAAAGTGTACTCTTTCTTTGCCCCATGTGGCTCAGGGCCAGGGGATGGAGGTAACTTGCAACAACTCCTGAACCTTCTCTGAACTTAGGATGTGGGGTACAGGGACTTGTTCTCATCCATGACCTTATTTCCAGGAAAACAGGTCTGGACTGAGCACCGGACTCCATTCTGTTGTACACACTGACCGTTGTTAAGGGTCTAAAGAGAGCTCTTGTGTTTTTCAGTTAGGTGTTAGAGCTTTAACCAAGACCTGGGGATGCACTTTTCATGAATAAAGAGGTCTGGGGAACTCTTTTTCAGGGACCGCTGCAGACTCAAGCTTAAATTCCAGTTTTGCTAAGAGAAAACCTAGTAATAGTGATGATAATGCAATAATGCCTCTGGCAATAAAAAGATGCATTACAATGGCACATGTAGTTATTTAAAAAAGAAACCAACCATGCTTTATTACCAGACTCAGAAAAAATATGGGAGGCTGAGGGAGGTGTAGGGAGCATGGACCTTCCTCTGCCCTACAGTCTAGACAGAAAGGTTCCCCTCCCCCACCAGCCAAGGAAACTGAGGCTGCCTACCTCTTTTAACCCAAATTAGGGCAGTCTTTACTCTCTGGGGACCATACCCTGACCATGGCATGAAGGTCATACTAGGGCCTGACCTCATCGAAGTCTCCTGCGCACCCACAAGACTGGACCATGCAGATCCAGGAGTGGGATCCTCACTCACCCAGGTCTAGGACTTGGCAGCCCCATCCCCTCCTTGCTCCTTGGTGATGTCTCAGTACCTTAACTGGCCCAGCCTCGCATCCTCCTGTTCAGAAACAGCCTGCTGTAGGTTGAATTGTATTCTTGAAAAATTCATATGTTGAAGTCCTAACCCCAGAATGTGACCTTATTTAGAAATAGGATCTTTGTAGATTTTTGTTTTCTAGTACATCATGTAGTGATTTTTTATTTTATTTTATTTTTATTTTAAAGATGTGGAGTACAATTCAGGTTTAGGTATACAAATGGTCATTGTATAGGCAAAGTTTGGCACTCACTTGGTCAACATATCATCTGGTTTGAGATCAGGATCCCTTATTGATGAAGTGTGCCCTCCCCCCACTCCCTCCCCTGGCAGTTTCCCACTACTGCTAATCCCTTTTTTTTTTTGTTATCCAAATGCAAATTTATTTAGATTTCAAATCCTAAAGTAAAGACTTTAGATAAATAATCTTCTAGTACTTTTTTAATTTAAAAAAAACCTGGATGATGAAATCCTGCATATACTCAAGTCTATGTGAAGCATAAAGCCAAACTGGAAAGTGGACATCTGAACATCACTTTATCTCCTCCCCTCCCCAAATACAGGCTTCTAAGTCTATCAGCCATTTCTGGTGAAAGACAGCAATCCCTGTTTCCCTAGACACTCTTCAATAACAACAGCACAGGATTTATAATCCTGAAATTTCAGGATTTGGGAGCTTCTGGAACCATAACTTTAACCCAGCCTTCCATAACAGTCTTTTTACTTTC
>CAUYQG010158227.1:0-20386 GCA_963574415.1 Tarsius wallacei | reverse complement strand
GATCCCGATGTCCAATGTTGAGAGTCATTGCTCTATAGCTCTGGTTCTTGAAGTTTAGAATATATAAAAGTTCTCTGAGGAGTCTTCTTAATCTCACAAGGATTACCTGAGGAAACTGTTAAGATGCAGGTATGTGGAAGGACTTAGGGATCTGTATTTTTTAAAAAAGCTCCTAGGGTGATTCTGAGCAAATGGACTAGGGACCTTACCTTAAAGAAAAAGGGCTCTAAAGTGTGCTGCTTAAGGAAAGACACAAATGCCAGACAAATGTCACACCCAGAAACCACAAAGTCCACCATCTTTTCTAGGAAGTCCCACAGTATGTCTGACCTTGGAAACAATTGGGAGACCACCTACATGGTGCAACTGTGGCGATAACAAGAAATCTCCATTATCCCAATTCCCCAGCATTAGGAATACGTACTTCTAGATCTTCAAAAGTACAAAATGTAAATATTCCTAGGAGTTAATATTCTAATCATCCTGATTCATTATTAACAAATGGCCTCAGGGGTGCTAGTCCCTTCGGGAACAAGAGTAACGATGCAGTTGGGAAAGGGGGAAGGGTCTGGAAGAGAGAGAGCCAGGCTTCAGGGGATCCTTGACTTTCCTGCAGACTACGCCCAAAGATGTAAATCCCTATTTACTCCCTTTCTTAATAGTCATAGGTTTGAACAATATAGTTTCAATGTAATTGTAAGTCTTGTGATTTGTATAACTTTTGCAGTACGTGATGTCTTAGGCCTGTAAACTTCCTGTCTGTGATGTCTTAGGCCTGTAAACTTCCTTTTCCCTAAATGTCACTATCTAAATGTAAAATGTGGCTGTAACTTAAGTTCTATACAATGCTCTGCTGGTCACATGGTGGTTAATGTCTAGGTACCAACAACTCTGAACTCTAAACAACTCTGAACTCTAAAAGTGGATTTTGAGGCCTGAAGGGTGGGCAGAACCATTTTTGAAAGACCTCAAGTCCAGTTCTGCTCCCTGAATTCAAACTCAGAATAAACTTTCTACCAGTCCCCTGCCCCTTTAATTTATTAGTATCAAAGGGAGCAGCTGAGCATTACTCGGACAATAACACTAGAAATGAGTGAAAGAGGAGTTTGAGGGACACCACAGGCATACCTGATCACTTCACCACCTGTTAAGGTTGACTCCGCTGAAAGGTATTTGTTAATTATCTCTCAACACAGGGTGGGCTCCTCTGTGACTTACATTCTCACCTGTTCGTCTCCTAGATTCCTGTGAAAAACAGAAGTTGCCTTGATCATGGCTGAGATGCATGGATTTCATTTTCAGAATAAAGGTTTTGAAGTGAAAAATTATGTGTAATTAAGGACCCATGTCCTTTACTGAAGGGCAATTTGCAACGTCAGCTGGACATCTTTTAAAACCAAATGTATTTTGTTCTAGCTTCCAGGAATTAGGCCTAAAGCAGCTGTAGCCTGCATTATTTTTTTTTAACTAATAAACATTTTCTTAAGAGCGGTTTGAGGTTCACCGCAAATTGAACCTAAAGCCCAGAGAGATCCCACATCCTTGGTCTCCTCCCCCCACACATGACCTCCCCCACTACTGACATCCTGCGCCACGTGGGTGCGTTTGTAACTATCAGTGAACCTACATGGACACATTATCACCTATAATAGCATGCATTAGGATTCGCTCTTGTGTTGTACTTCTACGGGTTTTGACAAGTGTATAATGACATGTATCCATCACTGTAGAATTATACAGAATAGTTTCACTACCCTAAAAATTCTCTGTGCTCCTCCTAGTCATCCCCTTCCCCCCTCCCTGATCCCTTCCCTGTTTCCTTAGTCTTTCTGCCTTTTCCAGAATGTCGTACAATTGAACTCATACAGCATGTAGCCTTTTTAGATTGGGTCCTTTCACTTGGTGATATACATTTAAGGTTCCTCTGTGTTTTTTCAGGGCTTGATAGCTCATTTAATTTTAGTGCTGAATAATATTCCATTTTGTGGATGTACCACAGTTCATTTATTTATTCTCCTATTGAAGGACATCTTGATTGCTTCTAATTTGGACAATTATGGGTAAACTTGCTTTAAACATCAGCAGGTTTTTATGCAGCTTTAAACATTCATCAGCAGGTTTTGTTTTGTTTTGTTTTTGTGATTCCCTTTGGATAAATACCAAGGAGTACAATTGCTGGATTGTTTGGTAAGAGTACACTATGTTTAGTTTTGCAAGAAACTGCCAAATTGTCTTCTGAAATGGCTGTGCCATGTTGCATCCTACCAACAATGGAATGAGAGTTACCACTGTTCCGCGTCCTCAACACTTGGCATGGTCAGTGTTTTAGATTTTGGCCATTCTTATAGGTGTGTAGTAGCAGCTCATTGTTTTTTTTAATTTGTAATGTCCTAATGACATATAATATTGAATACCTTTTCAAATGCTTTCTTGCCATCTGTATATCTTCTTTGGAGAGATGTCTGTTCAGATCTTTTGTCCATTTTTTAAATTAGGTCATTTGTTTTCCTATTCTTGGGTTTTAAGAGTTCTTTGGAGACATTGGATAAAAATTCTTTATCAGATGTGTCTTTTACAAACATTTCCATTTCCTCCTAGCTTGTGGCTTTTTGTATCATTCTTCTGGCATTGTCTTTTGCAGAGCGGAAGTAGTTTCTTATTTTAATGAAGTAGAACTTATCAACTATTTCTTTCATGGATTGTGCCTTTGTTGATATATCTTAAAAAGCCATATTTATACATATTTATACATATACCTATTTATGCAAGGTCATCTAGGTTTTCTCCCATATTCCCTCCTAGAAGTTCTATAGTTTTGCATTTGACTTTATCTCTGTGATCCATTTTAAAATAACTTTTGAGGAGGGTATAAGGTCTGTCTAGATTCATTTTTTGTACATGGATATTCAGTTTTTCCAGCACCATTTGTTGAAAAGACTATATTTAGGTACCTGTGAGATTCTAGAGTTTACAATCCAAGTCCCATTTTCTACTAACACTATGAGGGGTCTTCAAAAAGTATGTGGAAAAATGCATGTTATGAAAAAACTATGCATGGATTTCAAATTTACTGCGCCAGTAAATTTGTACTAACTTGTTATAACATGTCTGGACAGCATCTAGTCTGATGCACTAAGAAGGATAAGACATCAGTTTGAAAAGATCCCCTATCAGAGCAATGTGAATTCTGCTAAAATTGAAGAAAGAACAAGCATCAAATTTATGGTGAACCTTGGATGGAAGAATGGTGAAATGACTGATGTTTTACAAAAAGTTTATGGGAACAGGGCCCCAAAGAAATCAGCGTTTTACAAATGGATAACTCACCTTAAGAAGGGACAAGACAGTGTTGAAGATGATGCCTACAGTGGCATACCATTCACACAATTGTTTTAGGAAAACATTAATCTTTTTGTGTCCTAATTGAAGAGAACCAACAACTAACAGCAGAAACAATAGCTAACACTACAGATGTCTCAATTGGTTCTGCTTTCACTCTTTTGACTGGAAAATTAAGGTTGAGTAAACCTTCCACTCAATGAGTACCAAAACTATTGCACCTAAATCAGCTAAAGACAAGAACAGAGCTTTCAATGGAAATTTTAAACAAGTAGGATCAAGATCCTGAAGCATTTCTTTAAAGTATTGTAACAAGATGAAACATGGCTTTACAAGTATGATCCTGAAGACAAAGCACAATCAAAGCAATGGCTACCATGAGGTAGAAGTGGTCCTGCCAAAACAAAAACAGACCAGTCAAGAGCAAAGGTCATGGAAACAGCTTTTTGGGATACTCAAGGTATTTTGCTTCTTGACTTTCAGGGAAACAAAAGAATGGTAACATCTGTTTATTATGAGAGTGTTTTGAGAAAGTTAGCCAAAGCTTTAGCAGGGAAATGCCCAGGAAAGCTTCAACAGAGTCCTTCTCTCTGGCAACAATGTTTCTGCTCATTTTGTCCATCAACCACAGGCAATTTTGTGAGAGTTTCAATGAGAAATCAGTAGGCATCCACCTTACAGTCCTGATTTGGCTTCTTCTGATTTATTTTTGTTTCCTAATTTTAAAAAAATCTTGAAAGAGCACCCAATTTTCTTCAGTTAGTTTGTAAAAAGGACTGCATAAACATAGCTAAATTCTCTCAGGCCTTTAAGGATAGACTAAATAACCAATACCATAGTTTACAAAATTGTCTTGAACTTAATGAAGTTTATGTTGAGAAATAAAAGTTATATTTTTAATTTTTATCTTTTAATTTTATTTTTATGAATTTTTTGAAGTACTCTCGTATACTGCTTCACAAATAGTACAAGTACCTGATATTAACAAAATATTCTTAATATTTTCTATTATTAAGAATATCCATCCCTGTATCACTGCTGTTATTTATTTTACTTGTACATAAGCATACATATATACACATACATAATAAAATACATTATTGCAGTTATTATTTTGAACAAATTGTCATCTGTTACACAAATTAAGAAGAAAAAGAAATGTTTTTATTTTAGCTTTGCTTTATTCATTCTGTGATACTCTTTCTTTATGTACCTTCAGGTTTCTGACCTATGTTATTTGCCTTCTCTCTGAAGCACTTCTTTTAACATTTCTTGCAAGACAGGTCTTCTGGCAACAGATTCCTTCAATTTTTGTTTGTTTGAGAAACAATGTTATTTCTTCTTCACTTTTGAAGGATAGTTTTACAGGGTACTGTATTCTAGGATAGTTTTACAGGGTACTGTATTCTAGGAATTTTTTCCTCAGTTCATTAAATTTCACTCCATTCTCTTCTTGTATGAATGGTTTCTGAGGAGAAGTCAGATATAATTTTTATCTTTCATTCACTATAAATAAGTTTTTTCCTTCTTCTGGCTTATTTCACGTTGTTTTCTTTTTTCTTATCTTTGATTTTCTATATTTTTGAAGTTTGTATATGATATGTCTTGGTGTAGTTTTTTGGCATTTATCCTGTTTGATGTTATCTGAGCTTCCTGGACCCATGGTTTTGTGCCTGACATTAGTTTGGGGAAATTCTCAGTCATTATTGCCTTCAAATAGTGCTTCTATTCCTTTCTCTCTCTTATCCTAGTAGTACTTCTATTATGTGTATGTTACACGTTTTCTAGTTATCTTACAGTCCTGTTTTAGGGTTTTTTTTCCCCCATTCTTTTTTCTCTTTGATTTTCAGTTTGGAAGTTTCTATTCTCATAATCTCAAGCTCAGAAAGCTTTTTCAAGCATGTTCAACCTACTAATAAGCCCATCAAAGACATTCTTTATTTTTGTCAGTATTTTTTATTTCTAACACTTATTTTTGCTTCTTTCTTAGCATTCCACCTCTCTGCTTACATTAGTCATCTGTTTTTGCATGCAGTCTACTATTTCCATTAAAGCTTCTAACATATTAATTATAATTTTAAAAAATTCCAAATCTGGGCTGGCCTCAGGGGCTTAGCCTGTAATCCCAGCACTTTGGGAGGCCAAGGCAAGTGGATTGCCTGAGTCCATGGGTTTGAGACCAGCCACAGCAACTTCGCAAGACCTTGTCTCTACAATAAAAGTCAAAAAATTTTAGGGGGGTTTAGCGCCTGCCTGTAGTTCTAACTACTTGGGAGGCTGAGGCAGAAGGGTCACCTGAGCCCAACAGGTCAACACTCAGGTGGCCGTGAGCGTGCCACTGCACTCTAGCCTGGACAATGGAGTGAGACTCCAACTCAAAAAAAAAAAAATTCCAAATCTGATTATTGTTCCAACAGTCCTTCCTGTCGTATCTGACTCTGGTTTGGGTGCTTATTTCATTTCTTCAAATTGCATATATATTTTTTCTTGCCTTTTAGTATGCCTTGTAGTTTTTTTAATCAAAAAATATACTAGGTAAAAGGAACTGAAGTAAATAGGCCTTTGATGATGGGGGGGGCAGGAAGTTTCACCCTATAGTCCCATGATTAGATCTCAGTCTTTTGGTAAGCCTGTGCTTTAGGACTGTGAACTTCACAATCCTTTATGACTGGATTCCCCTGGAGTTTTTAACTCTGAGAGTTGTCCACACTGAGTCTCCAGAAAATTAATCAATTACATTTTAGTTTTTCCTATGTAGGTACTATCTACTGTGATGTCCTGTTTGTAGGTTTCTGCTTAAGTTGTGATTCTCTATTCACCTTTCTGTCTCTCCAATTTGGGGGGCAGTAGTTTGTTCTGTGACCTCCTTTCTCTGATGGATCTAAAAAGAATTGCTGATTTTTTTTAGCTTGTTTTGCTTTTTACATGTTGTTAGAATGAAGTGGCAGCTTCTAAGCTCCTTAAAACAGAAGCTGCAAGCATGATTTTCACTTTTACAAATTTGAACAAGCAAAAAATATCCCATTACTTTGTATTTCTTCTACTTATAAAATATACTTACTATATGCAAGGTGCTATTTTAAGTGCTTTATGAACATAAATTCATTTTCTTTTCAAAACAACCCACAAAGCAGTATTTTTAATCACCTCTCCAATTTAAAAGTGGAGAAACTGAGGTTGGAAAAATTGACCAAGAGAATACAGGAGTCTGGCTCCAGACACTATGCAGGCAGCCCTTTTAAATTCAACTTAATTTGATTTAAGTTCTCATTCTCCTAGACTAGAGTTTCTTCTTGCTTAGTTGTAAGGAGATCCTGGGAGTCATATTAAAGAGAAGACGATGGGATGGTGGGGAGGCCCTAGTCTTTGGCCCTGATAATACACTCTTTGTCCAAGCCCATTCATTCCTCAACAATGACAGCTCCACTGTGTGTATCTCCCAGTTGGGGCCTAGAGTTTGTTAAGGACTCTCAGTAGTGGTGTAAATACGAAGTCATTTCCTATTTTCCCATAACTACTTCCAACTGTTCTTTGTTAAATCGCCTTCCTTGTTTCTCAGTGACATCCTGGGAAGACTTGATAACTTAAATATTGAAAGTTCAGTCCAGTGTCAAGCTTGTCTCAAAGGTGCTTCAAAACTCATTTTGTGCCCTTTCTTTGCCCTAGAGCCAGGTGGGGAACGCAGCAGGGGGCTGGCTTGGTATCACTTTGATACATCTCCCATCCCTACCCCTCAAGGCTGGTTTCTCTGATGGGAGAGTGGCAGGACAGTAGAAGGGTCTCAGGCCTCCTTCTGATTGGGTCTGTAGTTTCCTGTGTTGGTGACGATAGAAGCGGTTTTGGGGTGATATTCACCTCCACCCCAGTAATTCCAACTCTAAGGACCAACTCAAAAAGAGACCCCACCAGGAATTTGTGCCTCAGTCTCTCCTCTAAGGGATTGCCTGACTGGACTCACCAGGGTCACTCTCTGTCCTGGTCCATTCTCTAACCTTCTGCCCCTTCCTGGGAACCATGGGATGCACTGAGGTCCTCCCCTACTTCCTCCAGGGTCTCTGGGAATGTGGATGGGTTTGCCTACATTCTTTCCTTCCCAGGTTTGCTCACTTCTTGTTTCAAAAAGTGGCAGTCATTTCCAAGGTTGAGAACCACCCTTACTTTGAGGTTCCCCCAAGTACTCTTTTAAAAATATACTCAGCCAGGATTGGTGGCTCAGCCTGTAATCTCAACACTTTGGGAGGGCGAGGCGAGTGGATTGTCTGAGCCCCTGGGTTCAAGACCAGCCTGGACAACTTGGTGAGACCTTGTCTCTACAATAAATTAAAAAATTAGCCAGGCATGGTGGTGCGTGCCTGTGGTCCCAGCTACTTGGAAGGCTGAGCAGAAGGACCTCCCGAGCCCAGCAGGTCGAGGCTGCAGTGGCCATGAGCGTGCCACTGCACTCCCACCTGGGCGACAGAGTGAGACTCCAACTCAAAAAATAAAATAGACCCCATTCTGCTCAAAGAGCAGCTCCAAGGTGGGCAGTAACAGCTCAGTCAGATGGCAAGATGCCATTCTTTATTGCAGACAAAAAGTCTCTTTAAAAATTGTCTCAAGCCCTCCCGTAAAGTAGGCTTGGTGGTGTGTGAAGAATATCCTCCCTCCCCATCCCCTACTCTCATCAGAGAATAGTGGAAATCTTGTCATCGCCAACACAATACTCTCTAGATGGAGGAAAATGGTGGCCTCCTTGCCCTCTTTGGGAAGAGTGGCTGGTGGCTGCCTGTGCTGAGACTGGAGCTGTGGTCACCTCATGAACCCAGCGACAGGGTGGCTGACAACTGGATTCTTGTGAACTTTCTTTAGTCTGGGCTGTACTGAACTTTGGTAGCCAGTTCTCAGTCCCAAATATGGCACGAAAGGAAAAATCTCTCTGTACCTCCTCTGAGAGCACAGCATTGGCAGATAGTGCTTCTCTCTGCCCACCTTGTGAGGGACTGTCAGAGTTACTAAGATTGCTTTGGCACTGCTATTCCTTGAGCCCACTGAGGGCATTTTCTACCCAGAAGAGGGAACAGAGAGGGAGGCACAGATTTCCCAATAATTCTATGAGAAGATACAGAGGAAACAACTGAGACTAGTAACTTGCCCCTGTTTTCAAACTCTAGTTTATATCTAAAACCTTTCTTTCTAGCGCATCTTGGCTTCCTGACAGGGTGAACTCAGGTACCCAGGGAGAACCAGGGAGGATGGAACTTTAAAAAAAATTTTTTTGTTTGAGTTGGAATCTTACTCCGTCGCCCAGGCTGGAGTGCAATGGCACATTCACGGCCACTCCAGCGTCAACTTGCTGGGCTCCTGCGATCCTTCTGCCTCAACTTTCCAAGTAGCTGGAGCTACCATGCCTGGCTCATTTTTTATTTATTGTAGAGACGAGGTCTCGCCAAGTTGCCTGGGCTGGTCTCGAACCTGCAGGCTCAGGCAATCCATTCGCCTCAGCCTCCCAAAGTGCTGGGATTACATGCTGAGCCACCAAGCCCGACCTGAGGATGGAACTTAATCATAGACTGTTTCTTATATTATTGGTTCATGTTATTAAACTTCCATGTTGGTGTTAAACATGTTATGCCTGTGTATCTTATCTCCCTAACTAAAGTATAATTTCTGTGAAATCAAGGACATGTTGTTGATCTTTTTTTCCTCTATAGTAGTTAGAGCATGCCTTATGAACTTACGTGAAAGCTTTGCAATATTTGTTGAATAAATAAGTGACTAGGAAACAAAAGATATTGTATGCAAGCATCCTAACTCCCATGACCTGATAATAATACTGGCACAATTAGAGTAGAAAATATTCAATAAACTTTTGTGAAATTGAATAAATCTTACAGAGTCTTATGTATGTGACAGGTTAATGCTAATAGTAAGAGTCTCAGAGGACACAGGTATAGATTTTGCTGAAAAAATAAAACTTGAAGATTAAGACATAGGAACAAACCAGGTAAAGTTTTGACAGAAATGAAATCAAATATTATTTTCAAATCTCCAGGCCAGCCTGTTTCTTTCCAACATTTTCAACTGAAACTACTAGTTTTATAGTAAGAAGTAAAGTTACAATTCTTGAACCATGTGTTCATGTCTGACTACAACTCAGTCATTTCAAATTTTCGCTTGTGAGAGATGATTATAAAATAATAAGATTGATATTTACGTATGGCTTATAGAGTCAGTTTTGTGTTTTACAGCTGCACATCATACTTTCAAAAGGGTTTTTTTTTTTTTTTAACTTGAAGCAATGGCAAGGGATCGATATTCAATCCGTTTGTGCAGAATATGATGATAGATTTGAGATCACTAGGGTCTGAGATAGTTCAATGACCAAAAAGTCAATAAATCTCATTTATTCATTCAACAAACATCTATTGTGTGTTACTGGGCACCAGACACTGGACTATAAAGATAAAAATCATGGGTCCTCTCTTTAAGAGGCTGCAGCTATTGGGAACTCAAATGTATCAATAGTCAGTTTCAACGCAGTGGGTTGAGTGTCATAGCAGAGGTTGTGTCACGGGACCACGCAGGGTGAAAACTAACCCAGACTTTGGGTGTGGAAAGGCGTCCTTGAAGAGGTGATAGATGAGAAACATTTTGAAAGATGAGTGATTGACTAGATGAAGAGGGGAGAAAGTATACCCTAGGTTGAATAGGAAGACATATGCAAGAAGACCATTAGGCTATATGATGACAAGCTTTCCCCCTGGAAGCCAGGCAGAGCAAAAATAAGTTAGGAAAGGGAAGTGAGCCAAGAAAATAGGAAGCTTGTGTTTTCAGGAAAGCCATCGCACTAGCAACGGTCTTCCTGGATCTATTCTTCCCTTTTCTAGGATGACTAACCCCTGGGAAGGTAAGTCACAGGAACTCACAGACCAGAACCAGACAAGGAATTAGTCAAGCCTGAGGGCTGTGGTCATCCCAATCCTCTCTATGCTGACTTGACTCACCAAGTATCAGGATATGAAATTCCAGGGCCGGGAGTAGAATTGCAATGTGAACATGACCTATGGCACTCAGCATTGGCAGATTATAGCTAGTGGAAGAAAAACAGATTTAAAATACACAGAGTCAGAAGCTAGTCTGTGAAGCACTAATGGTCCACAAAGAGAAACAGGTCTAGGCATTTTCTGTTCGGAGCTGCTTGATGGCCAAGGTGGCACCCTCCATGGGGTTAGGATTAGAACACTTCAGACAAGCAGGAAGGTCCTTGACAGTGTTTCCATCAGGGTGTAACCCATGAGTGCATTATGAAAAAAAATCTGGTGGGTCTTGGTCAGGTTTTATAATGAAATTGCATAGGAAAAATTATCAGAGTGATTCCTATAGATAGCAAAACTTGTGTATTTTGCAACGAAAATTTTTGTTTCAATTATACACATCTGTGGGTGAATGTGCGTGCATGTGTGTTTACTGAATTACCATGTAAAATATAATTCCGCTATGCTCATAGCCAACAGTTGGTAAACTATTCCTTAGTGGTAACCAAGGCCTGATCATTTACTTTAGGAATCTCTCCCTTAGAGAGGATGAAAAATGCAGAAATACGGACGGCAGTTTCCTGAGGGTCTGGGCTGAGTGTGTGGCACAGAGTTTCAAATCTGAGGTCCAGAAGCAGCAACTGAGATCATCATCCCAGAGAATCTTCATGTTTGTATTACTAAGGAAGTCTGGAGTTGGAAAGCCAAGTCAAAACAAGGCAAACAAAAAGGACAAATCAGAAAGAGAGAACCAAAATGTCTGGGTCTGGGAGAACCAACATAGGAGAGATTTGAGACAGTCCTCAGAAAGAACCTGAATCCAGGTGGTCTTGTGCCATCTTTCACAGTGATCCCAGTCATAGGATGGGTATCGAGGAGAGCAATTCTGTGACATACCAGGAAATCCATCACAACCCACCCAGTCTTGACCACCAGGCATCCTACAACCTCAGTAGTGCCCAATGAGAAAAAGGGCAGTGCCCAAGCTTGGGAGGCAAGCTCCATCATAGGTTTGCATTCTAGGGAAAAATGAAAGGGATTGCTTGACCTTAGTGTCCCAGACAGAGAGCAGAGAACTCGGGCTTCATCTGCACTGCTGGCTCTGGAGGTTGATGTGAGCTAGCAGAGTCTCTGGGCAAGAGGGTGTCATCATCATTCTAAAGTCTAGGCTGTGCATTCAGGGTGGAATAACACCCCTGTCAGGGACTCAAAGAATGGGTAGAACCCAGCCCTGAAAGGAAGAGAATTGGCAAGTCTCGGCCAAAGGGCTCAGGGCAAACCAGTCGTGCCAGAGAGGTGATATGTTTTTGTTTTTGTTTTCAAGGTGATATGTTAAGGTGAAAGACCACCTAATGGTTTCTTTGTTTTGCATGAATATGCATCAAATTCATAAATACAATCCTTGGTGACAGGCCTGCCATCATCTCCAAGCTGCTCATACAAGCTCTGATTTCCTTCTATTAATAAGCTACAAACAAGAAGAAATTGAAGGATGCCTCTTGTTGCACCATCTGTGCAAATCAGAGTCAACAGTTAGATGCCAACCCATATGTACAATTCTCTTGACCAGAGAGCAGGTCTGGGGAAGGGAGTTTGTCTCATAGCAGTTAGTACCATGCACAGGCATCTATACCAGAGTTCTGAAACTCAAACATTGGTACGTAGCCCCAGTAAAATAGACTGATCCACCTAAAATTAGGAAGCTACTTGACTGCTTTTCATCCCAACCCCCTCACTGCTGACTTGACTCACCTGGTATCAGGACATGAAAGTCCAGGGCTGGGGTAGAACTGCAATATGAACACGTCCTGTGGCACCCAGCCTTGGCTGATTGTGGCTAGTGGAAGAAAAACAGATTTAAAATACACAGAGTCAGAAGCTAGTCTGTGAAAAATTTTTCTGATGATCAGATATGTTCAGTTTAAGTAGAGGATTCAGTTCTCAGCATTGCCTAGTCAAAACAGGAGTTCTGATTGGGCACTGTGGCTCATGCCTATAATCCCAGCACTTTGGGAGGCCGAGGTGGGAGGATCATTTGAGCCCAAGAGTTCGAGACCAGCCTGGGCAACACAGTGAGACCTCGTTGCTATAAAAAGTAAAAAAAAAATTAGCCAGACATGGTGGTGCACACCTGTAGTCCCAGCTACTTGGGAATCTGAGAAAAATCACCTAATCCCAGGAGGTGGCGGCTATAGTGAGCCATGATGGTGCCACTGCTCTCCAGCCTGGGCAACAGAATGAGACCCCAACAGAAAAAAACAAAACAAAAACAGGGTTGCATTCCATATGCTTAGTGATGCAATATATGCAGTTGTAAACACACCATATATATTTTTATTTCTGATGAGAATCTCATAAAATAGGATATATAGAATTCCTATGTTTTTAGGATACATGCCTATAGCAGTACAATGAGCAGGACAAACATTTGTGTGCAGAACCACGTGTCTAATGCATCCCAGTGTATACTGGGTCATGTGACACATCTTGTCCTCACAAAGTCTGGCAGTTCCAGATGTAATCGCACACGAGTTTGCTTCTAACAAAGCAAAACGAAAAATAAGCATCCCAGCGACAAAATTAATGTTGCTCCATGTAATATGAGCAATGTGATTACACAGTTACATAGCTTAATACAACATCGCAGCCTTCTAAAACATGCATTTGTATGCCTTAGGGTTAGATTCATTCTGAATATTTCTGAAGTTTATTGATTAAATATGATGAAATGAGCCGGGCTCGGTGGCTCAGCCTGTAATCCCTCGTTTGGGGAGGCTGAGGTGAGTGGATTGCCTGAGCCCGCGGGTTCAAGACCCGCCTGGACAACTTGGCGAGACCTCATCTCTACAATAAATCAAAAATTAGCTGGGTGTGGTAGCACGCACCTGTAGTTCCAGCTACTTGGAAGGCTGAGGCGGAAGGATCACCTGAGCCCAGCAGGTCGAGGGTGCGGTGGCCGGGAGTGGCCACTGCACTCCAGTCTGGGCAAGAGTGAGACTCCAACTCAAAAATAAAAATAAAAATAAAAATAAATAAAATAAATATGATGAAATGGAATAAACCGGTGGAAGCCAAAACATAATCAGAAAAAAAAGTGTGTTGTCATTGTCCTTTCAAATATTATACACCACATTCACACACAAAAGATGACTCTGTGAGGTGATGGGATAGGTTAATTAGCTGGTTTGTGGTAATCATTTCACAACACACACATATATCAAAACACCATGTTGTACACAGTAAATACATTCAATTTTTATTTGTCAATTATGCCTCAATAAAGCTGGAAGACACAATTGTTATAATTTGTAGTGTCTTGTTTTCTTGTTTTAAATAGATATTCACTTTCATGCCTAAATGTTTGGTTTTTTCTTTAGAGACAGGGTGGTGTTGTGTCACCCAGGCAGGAGCACAGCGGCATGACCAAAGCTCACTGCATCCTCCAACTCCTGGGCTCAGCGATCCTCCCACCTTAACTTCCCTAGTAGCTGGGACTATAAGTGAGTACTACCAGCTAATTTTTAAAAATTTTTATAGCGATGTTGCCCAGGCTGCTAATTTTATATGTATTTTTTTAATTCCTTTTTACAGAAGCTTCCAAATTGTATAAGCTTCTGGATCCACAAAACTAGACCTGCCACAACTACCTGTTGATTATGATGCTGATTCATCATACCCAGGTTGCTTCCTTGTTCTGTAAATGTTTAATAAGTGTTTATTATGTGCTAAGCACTGTGTGAAGAAGTGCTTAAAAACTTTTATTTGCTTTTTCAGAGGGAGTCCTTTATAGAAAACTATCAGAATATTTTCCTGGTGTATCTGATAAATAATACAAACATTGAGGATTCACTACATTATTAGAAATGGTTTTAAAATTGTGAATTCCGGTCAGGAACGATGGCTCACACCTATAATCTCAGCACTTTGGGAGGCTGAGGTGAGAGGAATGCCTGAGCCCACAGGTTCAAGACCAAACTGGGCAACTTGGCCAGACCTCATTTCTACAATCAAAAAATTAGCTAGGCACAGTGGCACATGCCTGTTGTTCCAGCCACTTGGAAGGCTGAGGCAGAAGGATCACCTGAGCCCAGCAGGTTAAGGTTGCAGTGGCCGTGAGTGTGCCACTACACTCTAGCCTGGGCGACACGGTGAGACTCCAACTCAAAAAAGAAAAAAATATGAATTCCTTGGAAGCATTTTTAACTATAAGAAAGTATAAAGCAGAACTATATGGAATTTCCTGTTATATTCTCAGAGTTAGAATTTTTCTAAGTTGTACATGTTAAATCCACCTTTCTACAACTCAGTTTTCATTTGGTTGATCGTGTATAGTGGCCTAAATTTTCTTGAAAAACTAGATAAATGAAATTATGGGATTGTGTAAAAGTTAAATATTACATTTTTTAAGAGAAGCATATGTAATTAATCAGTCAGATATCATTTTCCTGCAAAAGAAATTATAATTAAAAGTTTGGCTATATTTATATGACACTAGAGAGTGTTTAATAGTGACAATATAATTCAACACCTCTTCATAACATTCATGTTTCTTTTTTTTTTTTATGATCCAGAGATCTTTTATTTTTGACACCTATCAAGCCATGAATTCATAGGGAATGGGTTCCAGAAGCTCGGGCTCCTTGCTGTTGGTTCTCACAAGGTGTGCTTCTTTGGGTGGGGCAGGCTGGCGCTTCAGCTGAACCCACGTGCCTTTCTCCTTGGCTTCCTTCTTTTTCTGGCCATTTTCCCTCCCACGTTTCAGGAAACTCTCTCGCCTCCTTGAGTGCTTGAAGGCTCAACATGCACATTGATTCTTTGGACAAGAATCTTGCCCTTGACTTGTTAACAACGATGCCAGCAGCATGCTGGGTGACGTTGTGGACGCTTCCTGCCTTGCCAGGGTGACATTCGTGGGGCATTCCTTTCCGAGCAGCACCCATTCCCTTGATGCCTGCAATATCACCTTCCTTGTAGGTTCACATGGATGTGGCCAAAGGAACAACTCCATGTTTTCTGGACGGCCTGGAGAGCACGAACCGCGTGCCCCTCCTCTTTCCCTTCGTGTTCGTCACTTTGGCGAATTACTGGAAGATGGCAGTTCCAGCCAAAAGGACATTCATGTTTCTTTTGTATCTAAAGTCAACCTAGATTTCACAAAATACTAGTCTTCTCTCTGTCTTTGCTGGAGCTCAGCCCTGTGGTTCGCCTTGTTCCTGTGTCCTTCATACCTGAACAGTGCCTGGCACACAGTACAAACTCAATAAATACCTGTTGGACAAATGATTGAGCCATTTCATAACTTTCTATCAGGAAATAAAAGTGCTTTCCACCCTCTCAGCCAGAAACCTTTGGTTGCTCTGAAACGCTAACTACCAGATCTGTTAGACTATTTGTTTCTTTCTTTCTGCCTAATGTCAGCTTTGCAAGCATTATGCCAACACGGGGAGCCTAGATAATGTACGTGCATCATGATGGGTTTTTTTTAACTCTCTGTCGATGCTCAATTTGCAAATGACAGCCTTACAGGTTTGTAAACATCCAGCTAGTCTGTCCCTCCAAATTTGTGAATTTCAGCAAACCTCATAATGCAGCATGGTAAGTTCTGACTGTGAAATTCCAGCCACACAAACAATGGCGGAAGCGATCAATTGCTTTGACAATGCCTAATAGCTCTTCTCTGGTGCTCAGTCGCTTCTGGCTGGAGTTTGACTATCATAAGCCATTATTACCTTATCAAGAGTCGTCTTGTGTCTGCAATGCTTTTATTCTGGACAGAAAAGGCCCCATTAGTCCTCAAATCACCCACACCTCATTTTTCTTCCGTTTCTGTCCACTGTGACTCTTTCTTTGCTTCACTCTTTCTGGTTCAGAATCCTCATGCAGTGACCATGTCTCCAGACTTCCAATTAGAATTCATGTTCTGATATATGATACTTTTCACTTTTGCATTTATTTTTTAAAAGCCTCAAAAAATCAGAAAATTAAATTTGATGAGTTATGCTGTCAACCATTATCTTTAATTGACAAGTGGGCATGAGAATAAATACAACATTCTGAAATAAATTATAGATGGGTTAATGCAATTTTCATCATTTTCATTATTCCTGTTGAAATTGATGGTATGGTTTTCCACTTTTGTGCCTATGTGTGGACTTCAATTTGCAAAGTGAGAATTTGTTCTTTTTTTTTCCCCAAACATTCCTTGTAAAGTTTGAGTAAATTCATTTGTATTCTCAAATGAGATTTTATATCGGTTTGTTTAGTAATCTCCAAAAGTTGTGAACAAAAATGATCTATCTGGTCAACCAGAGTCCTACCAGGTGGTATGAAATATTGGAATAATAATTTTTTTTTCATGAAAATCTTTACAGAAAATTTTGTTCTCTTCTGCTTTGAGTTGGCAAGTATTTAAGTAACAATCTAGGATAGGGATGTCATTTTTGAAAGTTCTCATAGTCATAGAAAATAAAATATCTTGTAGACACAGTGGCTCACGCCTGTAATCCCAGCACTTTGGGAGGCCAAGGCCGGAGGATCACTTGAGCCCAGGAATTTAAGACCAGCCTGGGCAACATAGTGAGACCTTGTCTCTTAAAAAAAAAAAAAAAAACAGGCATGATGGCACACACCTGTAATCCCAACTACTCAAGAGGCTGAGGTGGGAGGATCACCTAAGCCCAGAAGTTACAAACTGTGGTGAGCCATAATTGTGCCACTGCATTCCAGCCTGGGTGACAGAGTAAGACCCTGGCTCAAAAAATAAATATATATATAGCCTAGATAATTTTCCACACCTTCTTCAGATTATCTTTTTCAGGGCCTTTTAGCAAGTTTTTATTTGTTGTTGTTGCTTCAAATAAAGCAAAATTATTAGGGGCTTTTCAATATATGCCTCAAAAGCTAGGTAATTCAATTTCCCACATCACGATGAATATTTAACATTATTAGCAATTGTATTCTGAAATTCTCTTATTTTTAGAATAAAACCATTCACATTTTTATCTTTCTCTGAACTTCTTATTAAAATGCAGAGATTCACATGAAAAAATATTTCTGCCCCTCCATTTTGGAAAAAGTGTCATGGAAAATTGCACTAGCGTTGTTTTGATTTAGCATCTTTAGAGAATGTCTTGATGATGGAACTTTTTCAACTGATAAAAACTAAGCATATGATGGTTGAAACATTATTAGTATTCCTCTGGAAACAGACATCTCTATCAGAAATCTTATGTTTGAATAGGACCAAATTTGTCTTTGATAAAATCGCAGATTATTTCAGTGTCTTCACTCATATTATAGAAATGTAACAAATTTTGAATAATTTTACAATAACAACTTCTATAGCAATTGAAAAAATCTGATGAATTATTAATACAATTGTTGCAAATCTGTACCATGCAACTGATCTCTACCAAGATTCTGATATTGCCATTATTGGAAAGGAATCTGAATGCTATCACTAGAAATATTGGATGAAAAAATAGAAAAATTGGATGACACACTGACAAGGTAATCAGCAAGACTGCGGAGGCTCAGACCAGAGGAAAGAGGGTCATTTAATCAGCTACATGAGTCAGGGGAGGGATGTCGCCTTCAAGAATTCTCACACTAATTTTAGTGTTTTCATTACAATATCTTATTCATTATTTGTACATCATGAACTATGTTACCATATTCAGAGAATTTTTTTTTTTTTTTTTTTTTTTAGTGTTAGTGTATGCTGCAGACATAGCATAGGAGAGTGGTTGAAAACACAGACTCTGGAATGAAATTCTGGGGTTCAATTCCCAGTTGAGCCACTTACTAGTCAGGAAATATTGGCCAAATTACTTGTGTGCTGTGTTTCCGTTTTCTCATGAAAGATGATATACACTAGGTATGGTGGCTCACACCTGTAATCCCAGCACTTTTGGAGGCCCAGGCAAAAGGGTTTAAGCCCAGGAGTTTGAAACCAGCCTGGACAACACAGCAAGACCCTGTTTCTATAAAAAATAAATAAGGCCGGGCACAGTAGCTCAAGCCTGTAATCCCAGCACTTTGGGAAGCTGAGGTGAGAGGATTGCCTGAACCCATGGGTTCGAGAACAGCCTAGGCAACTTGGCAAGACCTCATCTCTACAACAAAAAAATCAAATAATTAGCCTGGTGTGGTAGCACACGCCTACAGTTCTGGCTACTTGGAAGACTGAGGTGGAAGGATTGCCTGAGCCCAGCAGGTCGACACTGGGTTCGCTGTGAGCATGCCACTGCATTCCATCCTGGGCGACAGAGTGAGACTCCAACTCAAAAATAAATAAATATAAATAAAAACAAGAAAATTAGCCAGGAGTGGTGGCACATGCCTGTAGTCTCAGCTACTCAGGAGGCTGAGGAGGGAGAATCACTTTAGCCCTGAAGGTCAAGGCTGCAGTGAACCATTATCGTGCCACCACTCTCCAATATAGGCCATAGATCAAAACCCCAACTCAAAAAAAAAAGATAATATGCAAATAATAGCTTTTAAAGGGTTAATATGAGGATTAAATTAATATTTATATAGCACTTAGGACAGGGCCTTTGAGATATTAAGCACCATTTAAACATTTTAAAAAATTTTTAGAAGGGGAAAGGGTCTCATTCTGTCACCCAGGCTAAAGTACAGTGGCATGATCATACCTCACTGCAGCCTTAACCTCCTGGGCTCAAGGAATCCTCCCATCTCAGCCTCTTGAGTAGCTGGAACTACAGGCATGTGCCACCACGTCTGGCTAATTGTTTAAAAATTTTTTTGTAGAGATAAAGTACTGTTGCCCAGGCTGTTCTTTTTTTTTTTTTTTTTTTGTCTCACTCCATCACCCAGGCTGGTGTGCAGGGGCATGCTCACGGCCACCCCAGAGTTAACCAGCTGGGCTCTGGCAATCCTTCCTTTTTAGCCTTCCAAGTAGCCAGAACTACAGGCGCACGCTATCACGCCCGGCTAATTTTTTATTTATTGTAGAGACAAGGTCTCGCCAAGTTGCCCAGACTGGACTCGAAACTGCGGGCTCAGGAAATCCACTCACCTTGGCCTCCCAAAGTGCTGGGATTACCGAGCCTGGCTCCAAACTGTTCTTAAACTCTTGAGCTCACACGATCCTCCCACCTCAGCCTCCCAAGTAGCTAGGACTGCAGACAGACATGTGCCACCATGCCTGGCTAATTTATTTTTATTTTTTGTAGAGACAGGGTCTCACTATTTGGCCAGGCTGGCTTTAAGCGATCCTCCCACCTTGGCCTTCCAAAGCCCTGAGATTACAAAGGCATGAGCACCCATGCCCAGTCTAAATATTCTTGTATGTTTGTGGCTAGACAAATATATTTTGATGCTAAGATCTAATGTTACACACAATACTATTATAATTTTCCTGTGTTTCTGGAACAAGGCTGTTTTGTACCGTGTTAGACTTTTTATTTGTACTGATGCAAATTTGGATTTAAACAATATGAAAATTAGCCTAGATGTACAATCCAAATATCTAAGATTATGGTTTTGCCTTGTGATGTGAAAAACATTTTTTTTTTTTTGCCTAAATTCCATTTCAGCGAAATTACATTTTCAGTGAAATTGAAGAACATACTGATCTTTGATTGACTATCTGAAGTTTCAAGAGCTCCCCAGAGGATTCATTTGGAGTCCCGAGAAAAACAAGCACTTGAACAGATACATTCAAAAAAAGTTACAGTTGGCATCAATAAACACAAAAAAGACAACTTCTGAAAGTAACTGGGAGCTGTGGTGTGCTTGGTGTACTTCTCAGATGTCCCCATGTCCTCCTACGGGAGATGCCCTCAGGTCAGTGGCCTTGGTCTTGTCTATCCTGTCTCACCTGGCAGGTGAGATCCTGCCAGGTGATCGGAAACAACTCATCAGAGAAGGTGTCTTACACCTCTGTCAGGTCCCCCTTAAACTCCTGCATTGCTCCCACATGTCGCAAAGCCACATCACCTGGATCTGACCCCTGCTTCCAGGGACCACTTCTAACCAGGCTTCCAGGGCTATCTCATTCCATTATTCAT
>CAUYQG010158225.1:0-41917 GCA_963574415.1 Tarsius wallacei | reverse complement strand
TTTGCCAAAGTCCTTTATCAGTGTAAGGAGGTTTTTGACAGATTCTCTTGGGTTTTCAAGGTACACAATCATGTCATCTGCAAAGAGAGATAACTTGACTTCCTCTTTTCCTATTTGGATACCCCTGATTGCCTTCTCTTCTCCGATTGCTCTAGCCAGGACTTCCAATACTGTATTGAACAGGAGGGGTGAGAGTGGGCATTCTTGTCTTGTTCCAGTTTTCAGGAGAAATGGTTCCAATTATTGTCTGTTTAGGAGTATGCTGGCTGTGGATTTCTCTTAGATGGCTTTTACTATTTTGAGGTGTGTTCCCCGTATGCCTAGATGTTCAAGGGTTTTTATCAAGAAGGGGTGCTGGATTTTGTCAAAGGCTTTTTCTGCATCTAATGATATAATCATGTGGGGTTTTTTTTGACATCTGTTGATGTATTTAATTACATTTATGGTTTTATGAATGTTGAAACAGCCTTGCATCCCAGGGATGAAGCCTACTTGGTCATGATGGATAATTTTTGAGATGTGTTGTTGAATCCGGTTTGCTAGAATCTTGTTGAGAATTTTAGCATCTATGTTCATCAAAGATATTGGCTAGTAGTTCTCTTTTTTTGTTGGATCTTTACCTGGCTTGGGTATCAGTGTGATGTTAGCTTCGTAAAATGATTTGGGGAGAGTTCCATCTTTCTCAATCACCTGGAATACATTCAGTAGGATTGGTATCAGCTCCTCTTTAAATGTCTTGTAGAATTCTGCTGGAAAGCCATCTGGTCCAGGGTTTTTTTTTGTAGGTAGTTTTTTTATTACATAGTCAATTTCCTTGATTGTTATTGGTCTATTTAGGGTCTCAATTTCTTCTTGTGTTCCATTCGTCTGAATATTTGTTTCCCATCTTCTTACTTTGAGTCTGTGAGTGTCCTTTCTAGTGAAGTGAGTCTCTTGAAGGCAATACATTGTTGCCTGGTGATATTTTATCTATTTTGCCATTCTATGTCTTTTCAGTGGTGCATTTAGTCCATTCACATTCAAACTAATTATTGAGAGGTAAGAGTTGATTCCTATATAGTGTTCTTACAGAGTTGTGTTGTTCTTCGTGTTTATGTGATGTCTTTCTTTTGGCTTTGGAGTTGGTTCATGTGTGTTTTAATCTTTTACCTGTACTCTTGTGAAGAACGTTGTTGTTCTTTTTTCCTTTTCTTCTGTGTTCAATACTTTCTTAAGTGTTTCCTGTAAAGGTGGTTTGGTGGCAGCATACATTCTTAGGGATTGGATATCTGGGAAAGATTTCAATTCTCCCTCACTGATGAAACTTAGCGTGGTTGGGTAGGTTATTCTTGGTTGAAATTGTTTATCTTTTAGAACTTTGAAGATAGGGTTCCAAGCTCTCATAGCCTGGAGCATTTCTGTAGATATATCTGTTGCTATTCTAATTGGTCTTCCCTGGTAGGTAGTCTGACCTTTTTCTCTTGCTGCCTTTAGGATTTTTTTTTATATCTACTTTGTTTAGGTGAATTATTATGTGTCTGGGAGTTGGTCTTCTCATTTGTTGTCTGGCAGGGGTTCGCTGAATCTCTTGTGTTTGAATTTTTTCATCACTGATGAGATGAGGAAAGTTTTCTTGAATGATTTCATGAAATATTTGTTCCAGGGTGGCCTCTGCTTCTCTCTCTGCCTCAGGAAGGCCAATTACTCTTAGGTTTGGTCTCTTGAAGTGATCATTCATCTCTTGAAGGTTTTGTTCTGTCTTTTTGAGTTTTTTTTCTATGTTTTTGACAGTTTGGGTTAGTTCTGTGTTTGGTCTTTGAGCTCTGAGATTCTTTCTTCTGCTTGGCTTATTCTGCTTTCCATGCTTATTAGTTTGTTATTTATTTCCATCACAGTATTCTTTACTGTTGTTATTTCTGACATCAACTCCTTCCAATTTTCCTCTTGTCTCTCCTCAATATTTTTTATTCTCTCTATTAATGTCTTGATGTCTGGGTTTGTTGCATGTGACCAGTCATTCTGGGGGCTCTTCATTGTTTGTGTTCCAAAGTCTGTTTTCTCAATATCTGACCTGCCAGGGGTCTGTGTGAGACTTATATTCTTCTTTTGGCTTTTCTTTATTTGTGTGGTTTTTTCACTCCCTACTTTTTCCTTCCCTCCACGTCACCATCTTCTTTAATTCTGTTATTCAGCGGTAGAGGGTTTGCTTTTACTTCTGTTTGTTCAATCTCCTATTCTTTATGTATTCCCTCTTACTTTGTTCAATTCTGGAGTTATGCTGTAGGTTGGAGGTGGTCCTTTTTGCAGTTTTGAGATTTCCTTAAGGGGGTAGCTGTGATTCAAAATCTATCTGCAGGTCCTGCTATCCGCTGACAGGTATATGGATAATCTGAAACCCACTTCCCACTGCCTTGGAATCTGTTTATGCAGTGGGGTTTTAGGTTTACTCCCTGAAATAAAATGAGATTAACAGAGGGAGGAGAATGGAGCAGACAGTGGGAGGAAGAGGGGGGTGGAGAGAGAGAGGAGTAAGGGGGGGAAACAGACGAGTGTACCAACAAATGGAGAGAGGGACCTAAACTGAAACAGATAAAAACAATAGACCACAGTTACAGACTATCCAACTCCCATACAAAAAAAAAAAAAACTAAAACATACAATGATGCTAACATACAAGCTAACCAACCACCTTATTGGTGTGCTGTTCCTCTATACAAATATATGGTTTACAGAGAGAAGAAAAGAGAAGGGAAAAGAAAAAAAGGGAACAAAACAGTAGGAATAGAATCAAGTCATTAAACTAACAGAACCAATCAAGCACACTCTGAGCTTTTCGTTTAAGTCAAATGTCCTTTCAGCTCTGATTTCTAGCTGTCTTCTCAGGCTGATAAATTTGTTCACAGTTAGGCTCAAATCTGGCCTGTGTCTGTTTTTCAAGCTTGTTTATCCTGTTTTGGTGTTGTTACCTTAAATCGCCACTGGTGGTGCTATCTTGCCACTCCAGATGGTCTTTGTCTCAGCCGATCGCCCCAAAGGGGATGGAGCCGGATTTCCTGGAGATGGGAACTTGCCTCCGGGCACACGGGAGGAGACCCACGGCCTGGCAGGACGTCACGGTGGCAGTAGAGACGGCAGCGATCTCAGCAGATCTTGCTTGCAGGGGCTTCAAGGTCTGAAGTCATGGATTGCCTCAGGCATGGGTGGTGCGATGTGTAATGGCTGTCACAGAGATGGCGGCAGCTGGCTGCTGCTCCATCTGCAGCTTCAGGTGTTGTCCAGACTTCAGCGGTGGCGATGGCTGAGCTCCATATGTATAGCAGGCTGCCAATGATGAGATTCGCAGCGGCCGGGGAGAGAGCCAGAGAACTTCTGTGTTCTCCTTTGTGGAGGGTCTCATAGACCAGGCTGCCCCGTCACCATCTTCTCCCTTATCCTCTGTTGTTCCCATCTTAATGCTCATGTGTCTAGTGGTTAGGACCCACTTATGAGTGAGAACATGCAGTATTCAGTTTTTTGTTTCTGTGATCATTCACTTAGAATGGTCTCCACTTGAATCTATGTTGCTGAAAATGACATGATTTTGTTCTTCTTTATAACTGCATAATATTCCATTATGTGTATGTATCACATTTTCTTTACACAGTCCACTTTCAATGAGCATCTGGGCTGGTTCCATATTTTGGATATTGTCAATAGTATTGCAATGAACATATGTGTGGAGCTAGTTGTCTTTTTGGTACAATGTCTTATGTTCCTCTATGTATATTCTCAGAAGTGGAATTGCTCGATCATATGGTAGCTCAACTTCTTGTTCTTTGAGAAAAAAACCACACTGCTTTCCACAAAGGTTGAACTAGCTTACATTCCCACCAACAGTCTAGAAGTGGTCCCTTTGCTCCACAGTCTTACCAGCACTTGTTGTTTTCTGACTTTTTTTTTTTTGAGTTGTAGTCTCATTCTGTCACCCAGACTGGAGTGCAGTGGCCGCTCCCGGTCACTGCAGCCTCGACCTGCTGAGCTCCGGCGATCCTTCTGCCTCAGCCTTCCGAGTAGCCGGAACTACAGGCGTGCACTACCACGCCTGGCTAGTTTTTGATTTATTGTAGAGTTGAGGTCTCGCCAAGTTGCCCAGGTGGGTCTCAAACCCGTGGGCTCAGGCTATCCACTCACCTCAGCCTCCCCAAGAGAGGGATTACAGGCTGAGCCACTGAGCCCGGCTGTTTTCTGACTTCTTAATGGTAGTCATCCTGACCAGTGTTAGGTGGTATCTCATTGTAGTTTTTATTTGCATTTCTCTGATGATTGGTAAGATTGAGCATTTTAAAAAAATGTTTGTTGGCTACTTGGATGCCTTCCTTTGAGAAGTATCTGTTCATGTCTTTTGCCCACTTTTTAATGGGTTGTTTACTTTTTTCCTGTCAATTCATAAAAACCATTGAAATTTAAATGTATGAATTGTAGGCTATGTGAAGTATATCTCAATAAAACTGTTTTGTTAAAAAAGATCCAATGAAACCACACTCATAAAAATTAATTGTGTGTTTTCAGAGTAGCCTTCCAACTTCCAGTTTTGCTTATAGGTATCTCTATTCTAGGAAAGTGAATACTTGAATCAAAAGCATCTATATGTCACAACTTAAAAGATCTATCTCCTTTTAAAATAATAGATGTCCCTGCCACTTTTAAAAATGAATATTGTATCATTGTGCTTTATAGAAGAACACCTCTAATAGCCTGAGCACTCACATTAGTCAAACTTGATCTCTGGACTGGCACAGTGGCTCAACCTGTAATCTCAGCACTTTGGGAGGCCGAGGTGGAGAGGATTGCCTGAGCCCAGCTGTTGGAGACCAACCTGGGCAACTTGGTAAGACCTCATCTCTACAATAAATCACCAAAAACAAACAAACAAACAAACAAACAAAAAACAAAAAAATGAGCCAGGTGTGTAGTTCCAGCTACTTGGAGGGTTGAAGTGGAAGGATCGCCTGATCCCAGCAGGTCAAGGCTGCGGTGACCGTGAGCATGCCACTGTACTCCAGCCTGGGTGACAAGAGTGAAATTCCTACTCAAAAAAAAAACCACAACAACTTGGTTTCTGGAAAAGGACCACACCCTAAAATTAGATTTTTCTCTAAAGCTCTGTCAGGACAGGTAGGTAACTCCCCTAACCAATGCATCCATCTCCTCTTTCCAGCCTACAATGTGAAAGGTACATTTCTGTGGTACAAGTATGTTTTCCTTCCTCTGTATTCATTCCCTACCTCCATGTGATTAGAGTTTACTAAAGTCTGGTAGCATGCAAATGTTCAGAGTCCTGGCTGCCCGTGATAGTCCCACAGCCTAATATCTGGTTGGAATGTAAGACACTAGTGGAGACTGGCAGTTCTGAGGCATGAGGTGCAAGCATAGGACACATTCTGGATGGTCTTTATGCAGGACTTGATAACACAATCAGATTAGTGTCTAAGGAAGATAATTCTAGCACTAAGTGAAGGACAGATTTAAAAGAGTGAAAATCTAAAGAATCCAGTTTTAAGTGCATTCTTGAATAGCAAAAATGGAATAACACTGAAATGGAGACAAGGAAACAGACTTGATAAGATGTGGGAGATTGAAATGGACAGTTTTGAGTACTACATAGGTCATAAATTAGGGAGAGGAAGAATCAAGATGGAAGCTTGGGTTTCTTGAACCATTTGGTTCAATTAATTAGGTCATTAATAAATGATGGTTATACTTATTGAATTAGATAATAAAGGAGAAAGGCATATCTTGAGAAGAAAGACAAACAATTTATTCATTATAATGTTGAGTTTAAGGTGCCTGCATTCAGCTAAGTTGAAAAATCTAATAGGTGGTTGAATATGTCAGTCTGGGAGTCAAGAGATAAATTTGGGATGGAGACACAATGGTAGGAAGTCACAGAAAAATAACAAATGACCCAAGAGGTTGGACAAAATGGGGGAAGAAGAAAGTCTAGCAGAGAATTTTGAGGAACCAACATTTAAAGATGTACAGAAAAAAAGAAACTAAAAAAAAATAATAACAAGCAGAACAACCAGGAGTATTTCTTGCTTCTGCAAGCAATGAGGAAGAAATAATAGGTAACAATTAGGCAGAGACATTACATAAGAAAAGGCTGTAGAGCCCCTGAGACTCGTGCCATGGAGGTGACTGGTGAGCTTGGAAAAGTTTCAATGGAGTAGACAGAAGTGAGGCATATTTCAGGAGGATGAAGGGGAATGGGATGGGGTCGGCAGGACCAATGAGGAAAGTCATTGCATGAAGAGTTGGGTTGCAAAGAGGAGATGAAAAGCGCACAGTAGTTAGGAGACGTTGCAACACAGTGTGATTTTTTAATGGATGATATGGAGTTTGTTTAAATGTTGAGAGAAAGAGAATGAAGAAAAAAGTGGGTGATTAATGAGGCTGTTGTCTATCCACTCTACCTACCTTGTGGCATATTTTTTTGATATACAATATTTTCAGGTAAAAATACATGACCTAAATTAACATCCAATTAACTAAATGAGAAATTCCAAATAATCTTGCACATTTTATTAGCTTTCTGATAATACCCCATGCATTGTCTTGATTAAAACAAATGTATTGAGATCAATCATAGCTGACTTATTGAGTTCTCTTTCTGCAAAAGCTTAGAAAGAAGAGGAAAAAAGGACACTGTTGGGTCAACCAAATAATAGTCTATGTTTGGAGTTATTTATCTTGTGTAGAAAATATTATTCTTGAAAGTACTTGTCTTCTGTAGAAAATATTTCACTACAGATTCATTTGGGGAAGCAACCTGTTTTTTCTGTTTTATCATTATGTCTTTCTGCAAAAATTACTTCCTTGGCTTAAATTTTTTGTTGTCTTTGTCTCTTTATATGGTATAAAAACTATTGCCATTCAAGAAGCAGAGATTAAAAATCTTGCAAGTATTTACTTTTTTTTTATTCTTGAGGAACTATTACCTCTTCCAGGTCAATGACATAAATGAAGCAAGTTTTTTCTTCACCTGATGTTTTTGCCTTACATTTTGAACTTGTCATTTTACTTCACACAGAAGAAGAACTAATTGAAGATTAAAAAACTGGTCATATTGAATCACGCTCAGAGACATACACACTCCACAGTAGCCTAGGGAAATAATTAGAACTGGTAGCTATAGATTCTCTCTCTCTCTCTCTCTCTCTCTCTCTCTCTCAATATTGGCTAAAATTGCCTAAGGTCAAACTTATAACAGACTAACTGTTGACAGACCTATTCAATCTTCTTGACGAAATTTAGATATGAAAAACCATTGACAAAGGAAAATGAACTTGGTAGAAACAGTTGACGCAAATGAACGCCCAACCGTTTGACTTAATAATTGGTAGAGAATACAAAGTAGTAACAATATGGGATGAACAGATCTAGAATTTAATGTACGTAATTAGATTTTATAACTAAAGGTGAATAATTGTACTGTATTTAGGAGTCATACTGTGTAGATTTTAGCAGCTTCTGCTATAAAAAAAAGAGGTAGCTATGTGAGATGGTGGATATGTTGATTTGCTTCACCATGGTAACCTTTTTACTGCCTTTATGTATCTGTAGCATCATGTTGTATACCTTAAATATTCACAGCAAGATTTGTTTAAAAGGTAAATAATAAGTGGTAAATTTCAGCATGTCTAAAAAGAAATGGAACATTGAAGTAAAATTGAAGATGGAAAAAGTGTAACCAGTTTAACCACATTGTACAGAAAACTGATCAAGGAATTACACTGTATATTGGAGATGCACCATGAAGCAGTCTAACACAGGTAGAGCAAGTGCTCTACAAAAGACTTCCTTGACGAAAAGGCATAAATATTGGTAAAATTGTGATTAAAATGGCACAAACTAATTGAAATTGTCCTTGAGGCCACAGCAGTATCCTCAAATAGCTGACTTATTGAGTTCTCCTTCTGCAAAAGCTTAGAAAGAAGAGGAAAAACCGACACTGTTGGGTCAACCAAATAATATTCTATGTTTGAAGTTACTTATCCTGTGTAGAGAATATTATTCTTGAAAGTTCTTGTCCTCTGTAGAAAGTATTTCACTGCAGATTCATTTGGGGAAACAATCTGTTTTTTCTGTTTTATCATTATGTCTTTCTGAAAAAATTACTTCCTTGGCTTAAATTTTTTGTTGCCTTTGTCTCTTTATATGGTGTAAGAACTATTGTCATTCAAGAAGCAGAAATTAAAAATCTTGCAAGTATTTACTTTTCTTTTCTTCTTGAGGAACTATTACCTCTTCCAGGTCAATGACATAAATGAAGCATGTTTTTTCCTCACCTGATTGTTTTTGCAGTGTCAAAACGAAAGTGTCAAAACATTCTCATCCAGATATGTCTGATTTGCAATGGTTGAAATAGATACTATAATATCAAGGAACTGAAGAAGGTGAAGGCAGCAGAAAAGTATTTTCAACGATGTAAAAAAAAGACTGACTTATGGATATACATACACACACACATATATACATTTAAAATGTACATTTGCATGACTGAAAGTGAACAAAAATGCAAACCTTAAAAAAATGTTTTTCCATCACGTCAGATGGGAAATAACCCCTGAAAGGACATCCAATATCCACTTTGCCAGACCTTTGCTGTGTTTTCAAGAATAATTTCTCTGCCTGGAATTAAAAAGATGTTAAGAATAATAATATTATAAAGTTTGGCTTGATGACCAAGATTTGGCAATTTAGGATAATGTTGTCTAAAGAGCAACATAATTTATTTCTACATTATTGGGATGGTAAGTATCATTTTCAGCAGGGTAGTTTTTAAAATCTGCAATGGGATCTTTATGTAAAAATGATGCCAATACATTTTAGTTAAATTACCTTGTATACATATTTTATACTGATGGGATTCAAGCTATTTACTTGATGATGAAAATAAAGCACCTGAATATGTAAAGTTGAGTAGCTTTCACCTGCTGGGAAAGAGATTCTTAGTGTTGAAAATTTGGTATCACGTGGAGCCCGAAAGGCTACTCCTGTTCAGAAGGATAATAAAATTCAGTAAGAGAGAGTTTCAATTATTTCCCTAATAAGCAAATAAAGCAGCCTCTTAAAATTTAGTATCTTTGTAGCACTGGGACTTAGTTCTGTGCTTAATTCTGCCTTTTATTCTCCTAATATGTATATAACCTTTTACTATCTTAAATGAGATTTTCTTTAATGTGAGTTTTATGATGAGCAAGTTGAGTGAATGTAATTTTCCATAGCAAGAGTGAAAAACACAGGTTTCATTAATGAATAACATCAACAAAATGCCCTGCCAAACAGGAAACAACAACAAAAAACAACAACAACACAGTTTTGCCACAGAGCTAACAGAAACCACGGCAAATGGAGAGAACTTTGGACAGAAGTGAGAAAGGCGGAGGCTCAGGTATTCACCATCCTTCCTTGAAGTGGTGCAAGCATGCTTATTTCTGAAGGAACCATGTCTGATGAAAACCACGATTTCAAATACCACAGTTGTGTCTACATGACCACGTAAACTTTCCCAGTGGCTACACTGTAAAGGGTGCCAAAGATTAATATGACTTCAAAGGTACAGAAGTTTTATGCCATGTGTTTGAAGTCAAGAAGACAATGAATATATTCATTTCTACAAAGTAGTCATTCAAGTTAAAATGTTACTTTTTCTTCTTACTGCCATGCAGTAATTTCAAAATGTTCAACTGCCTAGCAAATATATGATGCCAATTAGTTAGGCATGGATTATGACTTTTATGCTATGTTTATGCAAAGTTCAGGTGAGTGAAATATTTCATTGGAAGGTCATCTCAAACTGGGGGATTATGCCATATTCAAGAAATATTTATAAGCAGAAGCCTAGGACTTTTCCCTTGACTGCTTCTCCTAATGAAACATTGCTTTGCTACATGTTTGTCTTTTAAATTTTCCCTTGTTTAATAAAGATAAAGACAAAAAAAGAAATATCTATTTGTGAGGCAAAAGAAAAAGACATAGGTAGATTGAATTTTTTAAATATTGAAACTTTACATGCTACGTCTACACAAGGATAGAATTGCCAAACTAGTATATTATTTGTCAATAACTGTGGTTTCTCTTTGCATTGCTTTGTCCACATGCAGTCACCTATTTTTAAAATGTAAAGTAGGAACTTGACACTTTGTTGATCTGGAAACATTTGTCTCTGTTGTCTGGAAACAGGCCCATCTCTAACACAGAAACATGATAAAAGAGATGTACGGTCACTATTTTTGGTCACAGACCAAACCGTGGTGCACTAAGAGAGGGATCTACACAGCAGTGTGAATACCAGGAGGCAGGGTTCACTAGGGACATCCTGAAGACAGGCTACTCCAGTTTATAAATATATTTCACAGATCATTTACATGTAAAACCTCTCATTCTCATGTGTCCACATTTTTGTTTTGTTTTCTAATGTAAAGATATAAAATTTCTGGATAAAATAAGACATCGCTTTAAGGTTTGTGGTGAAAAAAACTTGTTTTAGGTTCAACTGAAAGTTCAAATTATCTTTGAAATATGTTTGGTTCAGTCAACTCTGAGGTATATTGTGCCAAAGTCAAAATTCCTTTTACTTTAAACTCCAGAGAAATTTCAGGGGAAATTTAAATCATATGGTCATTGTTCATTCCTTTACTCATTTCATTAAATATTTTCTTTTATAAGCTACTTAATGTCCAAAAGTTGTTTCTATCTTATTTCTTTGGAATAGGAATCCATGTTTGCCAGGAGTATGTTAAATCATATGGCTGGAGTTTGGGGTTTGGTTTATATTTTCTACCTGCTTGGAAAATATGATATTGGCTCAACATTATTATTACTTTACCAATTTTGCTTCCTTTCAAGACCCTTCATAGATTTCTAAATGTCTGTTCATTAGCTATAACATAGCACAAAAAAAGCAAAATAACAACATAGGAAGACTATTCAAATAAATTCAAAAGCATAAATTGTTATAAAAATAAAAAGATCAATAGTTTTTAGATCTACTCTTGAGCAATCCCCATGGATATCTAATTTCCTTTTCTTAGGGACCTCAATGTAGGGCAAAGTTCCCATTATATATTTGTATCTAAAAAAATGCCAATTTTTTACTTAAAATGGGAAACGACAATACTACCAAACTCTTTTCAACTCTCCACAATTCTTACCTGTTTTAAAATTATTTAGTTCTTACCTTCAGTCTGAGAAGCATAGGAATTATATTGAGAAAAGGCCCTTATTGTCAGAGACTACAAAGCAAAACACTGAGCCCTTGGAGGAATATATCCTAGCTCATGGGATTGGAGCTTCAGAAAGTTGGGGAAAGAACCTAGGGCATCAGACTCAAACTTTTATCAGCAAAGTCATCCTTAGGAGAAAACCTTGGAATTACATCCACATTTTAACCACAAATCTGTTGTTGTGGCCTTGATAACACTGATTAACATCTTAAAGTATTGTTTTCTACATCTATAATGATAGTAACAGTGAACACTTCTACAGTACTTTTTATGTGTAATGAACTGTTCCAATAACCTTTCATTTTATTTGTTTAATTCTCACATCAATCTCATGTATAGGGGTACTGACATCACTACCATTTTGCAAACAAGAAAACTGATGAACAGAGAAGGTAAGACACCTGCCTGAAAAGCCCGGCATGGGGGGTGATGCCTGTAATCCCAGCACTTTGGGAGGCAGAGGCGAGAGGATTGCCTGAGCCCAGGGATTCAAGACCAGCCTGGGCAACTTGACAAGACCTCATCTCTACAATACATCAAAAAATTAGCCAAGTGTGGTGGCATGCACCTGTAGTTCCAGCTACTTGGAAGACTGAGGCAGAAGGATCACCTGAGCCCATCTGGTCAAGGCTGCGGTAGCTGTGAGCATGCCATTACACTCCAGCATGGGCCACAGAGTGAGACTCTGACTCAAAAGGAAAAAAAAAAAAAAAAAACCAGACCGGCCTGAAGTTATACAGCAAATAAGATGTGAATATAGTTTTGTTCCAGTTTCTGCTCTTACCTGATGTACCATAGTTCCTCTTCTTTAACTCTAGGACAGAGGTAGTTAAAGGATAAAACAGGTAAGAGATTTTGAGACTTAAATAAGTTAAATTATGTGGATATTTTCTTCTTTCCTTAAAGGCTAAGCAGCCAAATGTGAATGCTTTTATATAACTAGTTTATGTCAACGTTTACATCTATATGCCTATCTCTAAACCTAAAGCAAGACCTAGACCTGTGCCTGTATTTGTACCTATATCTGTACCTATTCCTATGCTTTTAATTGTGCCTAGACCTAGACCTATATCTCTTCTTTCAGTTAAACAGCCTCACATAAACAAAACTTCCATAAAAATGTAAAAGGAAAAGTATAATACCCTGTTACTTTAGATAACAGAAATTCAGAATGGTTTGTGAAAGTTGCCTTTTCAAAAGGAAAAAGTCAAAGTTCCAAAATAATTGAACAAGAAAACAAAGAAATAAGTTCTTTCAATTAAAGAAAGTCAAAGATTGCACAGACTAATGCAATTTGAGCAGGCAATGCGATTTTGCCCTATAAGCATAAATCAGAAAGATAACTAAATCCCAAGTCCCTACTACTTGCTTCTTCTCCCTAAGAAGAAAATAAGAATACTATGTGTATTGCAACTTGTCATTAACTGTTTTTGCTTTTCAGGAAATACAGGGACTGGCTATTAAATTACCAGAGGCAAATTTAAAATGAAATCACACTTTTATTGTTGTTTTTGAACCAACTAACCCAAGATATCCCACTGTATCTTGAAGGCTTGGTATTTTCAGGAAATGCGTCTTTTTCTATAGTCAGAACTTTGTCACTCACCTTGACCCTTTTGATTAAGAACAGAGTGTCAGCTCTGCCCAGTCCACATTTTCCTTTGGCTCACACTTGAATTTAGAATACTGTTATCCCTTAAAACAGTACAAACTCCCTAAGGAATTGCTAAGAGAAGACACAACACCTGGCCACAGGAAAGGCATTGTATGCTGTGCCACACAACTGAGACCGTTATTTGATGTAGATCAGAGACGAAGTTCTGAGTTCATGGTAGTGACAGTCAGCAGCCAAGTCTAAACATTAATACGATGAGCCTGTATTAGTAGGAAGTCAATGACAACTCAATGACCCACTTTTTGTAGCTCAACCAGTGACATGAGGCACCCATGAAATTTCTGGTTTCAAAAAAGCATACTTTAGAAGAAAAAATTAGATGGGGAGGTAATACTTAGATTCTTCAGTAATTCTCAAAGGAAATTTCTCTCTTTGATACCTGAGCTTTTACTTGCATTACAAATGGTGAATCGGTACCCATTTCACAGATTTGTGGTGTGTCAGATAAGTGCTGTGGAGATTATGTGGTATTTTCCAAGTTTTAAATAACCCTTTTGTATAAGAACAAATTCTGATGTAACACTTTACACTAATAATGCTAGAAGCTACAAATTAACCCAATAAAAGAAAAAATAAAGGCAGCATACTCTGTCTCCAGCTTATACTATCTACATGTTTGGGTTTTAGCCATTAGTTTGTTAAAAAAAATTAAAGCATTTCAAGAAATAATTCCATGGAATGTATTTTAAAAGAAATAATATTCTATGTCTTGAAGCTTTAAAATATAATCCTTAATTTTTTTCCTTGTGTTTTTTATAACTTTATGATAGTTTTATTTTTTTCCCTGATGATTGCTATCTATTCTGACAAAATAAAGTCAGGGCAATTATGGCCTTTCTGTGAAGTCCTCTTGATGGACCTTAATATTCATTGCACCAAGAATAACAGAAATTACATTTAATTGAATGTGACCACTTTAGGGCAAACAAAGAGATTAACTCTTAATGTTTCACTTAAATTTTTGAGGTTGAAGTAAGAGCATATATTTTAAAAAGCATCAATCTGTGTTGAAACCAGCAGCAAAGAAAAATGGCTGCACAAAGCTGCACATGTTGTCTTTCCCTGAAGATATGGGGAAACAGGCATCGACTACTGAGGTCAGGGTCTGCAGAACATGGTGGCAAATGTTGCAATTCACTACATCTGGTTTAAATGGAGTTCTATGCATGTCCATCCCACCTTCAATGAATTGTTATGAATGAGCTTTTATTAAATTGGACCCTGGGGTGATTTAATTGTTCCCTCCTACAGAAAGCTCTGAAAGCTGAGAGAATGCTTCCTCCAGAGTAGTGAACCCAACATCTGTTGAGATCAACCAGCAGAGAAAAAAGACCTTGAATATTATTGAGAGCTAATATATAAACTAAATAAACAGCCATGACCATTTCAGTATGAAGCCTGATTTTTTGTGATTTTTGCCAGCAAAATCTGGAGACTTGGACCACTCTAGGAGTCATAAACATAATAATAATAAACAAGTTTTTAAATCCTCTCCTTTGACCCATGAGCATATACCATTACTTTATATATTGCGTCTGGATTTAACTTCCAGACCATGACATCAGCATCAATATATCATCCTAGTTTGCCAACAAAATACCGTCATATGTTGCTAAAGAGAAAGTATGTTCATGGTGAAAGTAGAGTTCATGGTGCAGATTTGTAACTGTTATTACAATTGTAAAAAATGTGTAAGCTGTCAGGAAAACAATATTTACTGACTGCCCATCGGGTCATTGGATACAAAAGTTCACTAGTTATTTATCTTCTCATGTTGGAGACAAAACAATAGTCAAATTCATGACCTTCCTTTATTTCTTTTTGTATGTGACCTCATATCACTAGTATTTTTCTTTTTATCAGATACCAAATGTCTATATTTAAAACCTGTCAGTAAGTGATAAATATAAATGGCCATATCTGCTCAAGTAACATAAAATCAGAGAGCGACAATCTGATTCCCTGAACCAAGGTGTTGTTCTGTTTCTTAAATGCCCTTTCAAATTTACATTTTATGCCACTGGTCCTCCAGGATGAAGCCCCAAATCTTAAATCTTGAGCCCTCCATAATCAGGCTTTGCCTAAATCTCAACATGTCTACAGTATATTGGATACTACAGGGCTTAGTCAAATCTTGGAGTTTAGGAAATGGCCGGATCAGCATACTTCAGGGTGAGTGAGTAGCTGAGATGAATTTGTGTGTTGGGGGAGTGGTACTGAGGACAGTTAGGATGAACACGATGCTAGGGGATGGGGATATTGAACACTAGCGTTCCTTTAGTGTGTAGGTATTTGCAAAGCTCTCACACAGCTAACGTTTGATGGGATTCTCCTTAAATCCCTTGAAAATCAGTAGAGCTGAAACCACTTCCCTAAGACCAGATACAAATCACCCATCCTCACAACTAGTAATTTCTTTCCTTGTATTTTCATTGTCTGTTTTTCACTTTCCAGTTTTCTCCCACTGCCTCTAATTGGTGAAATGCTTGATATCAAGAAAGTTGTCTATATTGATCGCTGCTCTACTCCCTTTGCCTGGTACACCATAGGCATTTCAAACCTATTTGTCGAAAGAAGGAAAATGCCCAGATAGTTGGTCGTTTACATAGGTGGCCAAGCTAAGTCTCTAACTTCACATCATATCTTCTTTTTAGGAGTAAGTGATTAGAATCTAGGATTCATCTGCTTGACTTCAGAATCAGGAGAAAATGAACAGGTATATCAGGAATGAATTTAGAGAGAGCAAACAAGAAAGAGCACCCAATTAATGTAACTGACGCAAAGGGTTTAGTATCTGTTCATTTCACACCTGTCAGTTTCAGTTTCAGCCAAAACTATACCCAAAGCCACCCTACTATTTACTTTCCCTGTTTACTTAGCTCCTCCATTCACCCCAGGGGCTATTTTAAAACTGTCCTAATCTCTTTTAAATTTTCTATCACTATGTCTCTTCTCAGTCTGAATTGATAAAGAGAATTAGCAAATTTTTGTTGAGTTCTTAACTAAATGACAAGAGCCATTCTAAACACTTTTAATACATTTACATATTAGGTCATCGCAATAATCATATTAATTGGTTACTGTTATTATTCCATTTCATATATAAAGGAAGTAAGTCACTTGCTCCAGGCTAGACATCTCAAAATGGGTGGAACCAGAAATTGAAGCACTGGCTGTTTCCTTAACTCCTTCTATTCTAAGTAATTAATGCTGTTAGTGCATTCTCTTTATAACTTCCCTCTTACCCCAATAGAGAATTTTCCCCACCTCTTTTTTTTTTTCTTTTTGAATTGGAGTTTCACTCTGTTGCCCAGGCTGGAGTGCAGTGGCACACTCACGGTCACCGCAGCCTTGACCTGCTGGGCTCAGGCGATCCTTCTGCCTCAGCCTTCCAAGTAGAGTCGAGGTCTCACCAAGTTTGCCCAGGCTGGTCTCGAACCCATGGGCTCAGGCAATCCTCTCACCTTGGCCTCCCAAAGTGCTGGGATTATAGGAGTGAGCCACTGCACCCAGTTATGCCCTATCTCTTATGGAAGACTAATTCTCTGACCAGGGTTCGTGATTCTAAATGGTTTAACCTGCTTTAGGTACCGGTTACATTTCCTGTATCTTTAATCTCTGATCCTTTTCCTTGAATATCTACATATAAAGTATTTTCCATGAAGTCTTTTCCTACCCTGCCTTTTTTAAAATCAACCAAGCAATGTCTCTCTTCCCATTCAAGGCACATTTCTCAAAAACTTCTCTCCATTTTCCATCTTTCTTTCCTCACATCCTGTTTGGTACTAAACCCACTGCAGTGCACATTGTCTCCTAGGCAGCTGCTAAGGTCCCCACTGACCTCCTGATTGTGCAACCCAGTGAATACTTCCTTGGTCTTTTTGTGCTTGATTTCTCTGAGGCATTTGTCCCTGTTGTCTATGTCTCTTTCCTTTGTTTTGTGATATCACAATGTCCTGATTTTCTGTGTATCTGGCTGTTTCTCCACAGTCCCTTCTGTGGGATCCTTTTCTAATTATTTTCTTTTCAATGTTAGAGTATAACAAGATGCTGTTCTCAAGTTTCAGATCATCTCCCCCTATTGATCAGTGTTTCTCAACCTCAGCACTATTGACCTTTTGGGCTGGGTAATTCTCTGTTGTGGGACTGTCTTTGTGCATTGTAGGATGTTTAGAAGCTTCTCTGACCTCTACCTGCTACATGCCAGCAGCATCCCTCTGGCTGTATGACTAAATATGTCTCCTAACATTGCCAAGTATCCCCAGGGAGTAAAGTCACCCCTGGTTGAGCTCCACTGTTTACACACTCTCTATCCCTTTAATTAGTATCTGTATTATAATCCATAACCAGATATTTTCACATTTATATCCTCAAGTCAGGCCTTTAGCCTGAGTGCCAGAGTCTTCCATCCTATTGGATAATTCCTTGTGGCTATCCCCAAAGCACTGGAATATAAATTCACCACTCTCCACACTGAAACTTATCTTCTACTAATTTGTCGGTCTATTCTCCTCTGAGATTCCTGATCTCAGCAAATGGCACTGCCATCCAGGCAATTTCTCAAGCTAGGACCTTGTGCCTCCTTTACCCCATGTCTAATCCAGCACCAACTCCCTTAGATTCCACTTCCTGAACATAGAGCCTCTTCTTTCTCCATTACCTCTGTCTTTTCTCCAGCATCCTTTCTCTCTCCTTTGATGAATGCAACAGCTTCCTAAATTATATCTTGCAAACGTCAGTTTTAAACATTTATTAGTCCAAATGTAACCAAAGCAATTATGTTAAAACTCAAGCCTTCGGTGCCTTACAAATACCTTTACATCTCAACGTATTTCAACATCGTTAGGATAAAGTGCACATGCTATAGCATGGCTTGCAAAGCACTCTGTGATGTGGCCCCTGCTTGGCTCTGGTCCTTAATTGTTTACACTATCCCCACTTCCTTTAATAAAGTCTCATTATCTATTAATTGATCTATTTACAGTTGTCAAAAAAAGCACCATCTCTGCCTCCCCCTCCACCTCTCCCAAGGCTCTGCACTGAATATTCCTTCTGCCTAAATGCCTTCACCCAATCCTCTCCTCCACCCCTTTCTTTTCCCCAGCTTACTCCTTCAAATCTCAGCAACCCACGTACGCCTAGTGAACGGCTTCTCCTGTTACACCATCTGTGCAATGCCCATCATATTCACCCACACTCATGGCCATTGCAAACACGGTACTCTTGATATCTGCCTGGGGTGGGGGGGGCACACCTCATCAACAAGGGTACCTGCACAATGAATATTTGTATACCTCACCCTCCACTGTACCCCACAATTTTAAAATAAAAATTAAAAGAGGGAAAAAAATTAAAAAACAAATAAAAGAGAGGATGCAAGAATTGCTTCAAAAATCTTTATTTTTCCAGTCCCAGAAAGTGAAAAATGTACAATCTCACCTGGGCATTTATGAAACATGATATATTAAATTATATTTAATAATAAAGTTATATTGCCAGTAGGGAGATTGTGGGGTCATATGGAAGTATAATAGTTTATTATAGGCACTCAAATCACTCTATGAAAAAGACACTTGCACACGTGTGTTTATTGTAGCATTACTCATAATAGCAACATCATGGAACCAAGCGTACTGCCCATCAAAAGAGGATTGAATAAAAAAATATGGTTCATATACATCATGTACTATTATGCAGCCATAAAGAAGGACAAAATTATGAACTTAATAGCAACTTGGATGGACTTGGAGTCTATAATACTGAGTGATCTATCACAGAAACAAGAACGGAGTATCACATGTGTTCATTCATAAATGGACCTTGAACAGCTATTGTAATACTATAAGAAAGGGATTGACAGTAGCGGGAAGCTACCAAGGGAGGAAGGGGTGCACACTTCATCAACAAGGGCACCTGCATAATGAACATTTGTATACCTAATCCTGAATAGTACCCCCACATCTTCAAAATAACAAATACAAATAAAAACTGTTTACATACATATATGTATACAATACATAGATATGTTGGAAATATGGACCATCCAAGTATATAGAAATCACCTATAACTGATTGTATCTGGAAAGACATGTCCAAATATGAATTGTTCATAGGACCCTAAACTAACCTTCAGATTTACTAATACTTTAGCATAGTATATACTTTTTGGTCATGCCTACTCTCTAATGATGTGGTTTTGAAGGATGTGGAAGAAAAACCCCTCCAGAAGCAGCATGCATTTGGAATATATTCCAGATTAGATTTATAATTTTACATTATAACAGGTAGACTTGTTTTTCTGTTTAGTAGGAAATTTACAGCAGCGTGCTATGACGGTGAAATTCACGTCCATCATTTTTGTTGAGAGGAAGCAGCACCCCTCTATATCTACAGCATATAAAACTACAACATATAAAACTACAACATATAAAAACTGCAACATATAAACTCACCCAATAAGAGGTATTCATTGAGCACCTGTTATGTGCTAGACAAGATTCTAAATGCTTTAATATATTATTTTTAATACAATAATATTACACAATAGAAATTATTTTCCCCTTTCATAGTTGAGAAAATGAAGGCACAGAAAGGTTGGTATGCATTCTGAATGAGATTCTCAACTTTCGCTCTGTGGGCTATATGGTTTTGCTTCCTATAGTCTTCCTAAAGCTGGAATACAATCATTTATAATGGTAATTAACTTTACAATTTTTATCTGTTAGGAGAACACTAGGAGAAATTTCTGGATGTAATGGCCCGGAAATTTCCATTTCGATCACATTAAGCCTCGTCCTGCAAACATCTCAAGGCATAGAGGAGGCAGCTGTAGTATGAGTAAGAAATAGAGGAGCCAGGGCACCTAGATTTCAGGCTAGACTCTGCTACTCTCTAGCTATATGGCTTTGGAAAGTCAAATAATTTCAGTTTTCTATTCAAAAACAGTAATATTATAACTCACAGATTATGGGAATTAATTAAAACCATGCACATGAAAGTACATTGTAAACTATAAAGGACCATGCCAATCTGTTTGCTATACAGTCTTTTGCTTTCTGGTATAAATTCCAGTTGTGACTGTTTCCTGCTGATCTAAGGACTGCATGTCCTAACAGACTGGCCTGCCAGGTAGCTAGATCTGACAAGTGCTGTCTCCAAACGCTTCGTGAACACGCAAGTTTTAGGAAGAGCATACAGTCATTGTCACAGTCTCTGTTTTCATGGCTTACCAATTCTGCCATATCAGAACCATCTTAATGTATGCATGTGCTTGGAGGTTCTTGATCTTGTTATACAGTGAGTGAAAGAGACAGCAGGTGTTGAAGATGCTTAGTGGCAGCCATGTGCGTTTCTCTCTTACAAACCCATGCGAGATTTCTACCCATGAGAAGTGCTCCAATGGGTAGAGAAAATATGACTGTCCCAACTAACCCAAAAGCTTTAGCTCGGATCAAGTATTTTATGGGCCTTGTGCTGAGCCTCTGTCAGCAGAAGGGGAGTGAGAAAATTGAGGTAAGCCCTTGACGAGCCATCCTTGTTGTCATGGGTGAACTTATTGTACCAGAAAATGAGAAAGTCGGAGAAGCTACTTGATAATCTCTGAGCCACAAAGCACTGAAATTCCACACTGAGTACCAGTGATTAATTTGCTTGGACTAATTTCCTCCATGTCTAATGAGCTCTAGTATGTTTTATAATATTTGTAAGTATTAGGTAGAGCCCACCTGAAAGAAAAAGATAAACATCCTGCTCCATTCATGCATAAGGGACTGTTTTCTTAACTCAAGGAGGAGAAAGGAAAAAAGAAAATATAATTACACTCCTTCAGCCACAGCCAGCACCCTAATCTTTCCTAAATTCTAACAGGGCTTTTGCTATTGGTAGACTATAACCAAGGAGTTATTGAAATAACTTACTTCTGAGTGTGCGGTAACACCCAGGCATTACTCACTAACACCTGGAGAACAAAATCTCCTCCCAACCTTACTGTCATTTGTTTGCGGGCCCCAACACATTTGTCTCAAAGCCAGGAAAATCAAACGAAGAATCACACGTTTTCTAGGCATGTGTTCACAAATTAATTTGGTGGGAACTTACAGAGGGCTTATCTGGTCTTTTAAATGACTCGAATTGTTCTAAGTCTAAAGTAATAAAATAATGTTTTATTTATTTATAATTATTTTAATAAGTCCAAAGTTAAAACACTAAGTGCAAATGCAGAGATGTGGTTATTTCATAAAATGTTGATATTTGTATATTTAAATTTAGAAGAAATTATAAATGTAAACTGGATAACCTGATCCAATACTTTTTACTGATTTAAGATGACAGGGAGAACACATTTGCTTGTGCTATTCCTAACAAGGATAAAACTAAAAGGGATCATAAGCCCATTTTGAAACATGATATTTCAAGTATCAGAAAAAGAATTTTATATGAAAAATTGACAGGTTAAAAAGTAGGTCCCAAGTCCCATATTCAATCATTTACTTTATATTTCCATCACGACAGTCCCATCCATTTCACCTCCTAAATATCTCTAAGTTACTTCCTCCTCCCCTTCCTGATCCTGCCACATGGCCAATATCCTGTAGTACATCACGCTAGTACTGTTCCAGGCTCCTAACTGGATTTCCTGCCTCCAGGCTAATGCCACATGGTGTGAGTTCCCTGATTCAACACTTCACTGTTTTCCCACAGCTTTTAGAATCCTGTCCCGAGGAGGCGGTTTTACACAGGGGTTTCTTCTGATCTGGCCTCTTGCTGGCACAGCTAGTTTGACCTCAGCTCTCCTTTGGCTCATAAACCTTTTACTCTTATTCAAAGCCCCTGCGCCCAAGAGACATACTCTTTCATATTTCTGGGGCTTTCCGCAACATTTGTTTTCACTGGGTGGAAGATAGCTTCACTCCTTATCAATTTGGTTAACTTGGCTTTACCTTTAAAGACACAGATCCATTAACACTCACCCCTGGAAGCCTTCCTTTGAGCCTCTGTTTGACTTAGATGTACCATCTTTGTTCCCACAGTACCTGTAGACTCTTATGACATCACTTCATCACACAGTACTGAGCTTGTCGGTTTCCTTGTCAGTCTTTTCAGACTATACATTTTTTGATGGTAGAGTCTATACCTATTCATTCCTGTATGCTCTGATGAACACAATCCTGCTCATAGATATTTGCTGAAAATATTCATTATCATGACAATAATAGTAGTTAACACTTAGATAATGTGTTATATTTATCAAAGCAGTTTTTGGTACATACATTAACCCATTCAATCATTACAACAGTCATTTACAATTTTAGATGCATCAGAATAACCTGGAATGTTTGTTAAAACAGACCTATGAGCACCAACCCTAGAGTTTATGATTCAGTAGGTCTGAGGTGACCCAAGAATTTCATTTCTTTCTTCTTTTTTTTTTTTCTTTTTGAGTTGGAGTCTCACTCTGTTGCCTAGATTGGAGTACAGTGGCACGTTCACGGCCACCCCAGCGTCGACCTGCTGGGCCCTGGTGATCCTTCTGCCTCAGCCTTCCAAGTAGCCAGAACTACAGGCATGTGCTACCACGCCCAGCTAATTTTTGATTTATTGTAGAGTCGAGATCTCGCCAAGTTGGCTGGGCGGGTCTCGAACCCGTGGGCTCAGGCAATCCACTCGCCTTGGCCTCCCAAAGTGCTGGGATTACAGGCTGAGCCACCGAGCCCGGCCTAAGAATTTCATTTCTAATACTTTCTTGAGTGCTGCCTCTGCTAGCCTGGGGACACACTTTGAGATCCACTGCCTTAGACCATCCCTGTGAAGGGTTAAGTGTTATTATTCCCAATTTACAGAGGAAATTGCAGCTCAGGGAGCAATGGCTTTGTAAGCAGTGAATTCAGGGCCTCTGAACTCCTTAGCTTGTCTTCTGGTCATTGTGCCATAAGAATATAGTGAAAAACTTAGTATATTTATTCCAGTTTTTCATTTAAAAAGGTTTTACATATGGTCAGATTCATCCTGAGGAGATGATCATTTGAAAATGCAAGTCACAGCTGGGCTCGGTGGCTCAGCCTGTAATCCCGGGCCTTGGGAGGCTGAGGTGAGTGGATTGCCTGAGCCCGCGGGTTCGAGACCCACCTGGGCAACTTGGCGAGACCTCATCTCTACAATAAATCAAAAAATTGGCCGGGCGTGGTAGCGCGTGCCTGTAGTTCCGGCTTCTTGGAAGGCTGAGGTGGAAGGATTGCTGGAGCCCAGCAGGTCGAGGCTGTGGTGGCCGGAAGTGGCCACTGCACTCCAGTCTGGGCGACGGAGTGAGACTCCAACTCAAAAAAAAAAAAAAGAAAATGCAAGTCACATGCTCCTTTGTGACTTCTATTGCAATTGTTACTTGAATTGGTAGTCACGTTGCCTAGGATTGCACATGTAGGAAGGAAGCGCACATTCTTATGCTATTTCAAACTATTACAGCACAGTAGAAATGACTTTAATTACCTGAGTACAAACAAAGCAGTAAAAGGTATTCTGTTTTCTCTTTATTCAACAGGTTGGTGGTATGATGTTATAGTTGAAGTGATACTAAAAATTAAATTTTAATTTTAAAAAATCCTAAAGTTGGTGTTTTGAGTTTTCTATTTCCCCTGACCTTTTCTATTTTTCTGTGAAGTAATAGTTCCCTGGAGTTGGATGGGAAAGAAGGAAAAAAAAAAAGGAGAAGAAATAGGAAGTTAAATAATTCACAAACTGGGCAATTGAAATAGGCCACAAGTCAATAGAAGCTAGTCTCGTTTTAAGATGAAGAAGGCGAGGGCATTACATTTTTGCTGTGGAGTGTAGACTTCGCAAGAAATAGATTTTTAAAATGCTTCTTCTCTTGTCATATGAAGTCTGGAAGAATGTTCCTTTAAAAACATTATTTTGGACCTCTTAGTTCCAGTAAGATCTTATTTATGTTTTCTCTTTATAACACTGAAATATACACAAAAACACACAAATAAACACAAAATGGGAATGCTGAAAATTAGAAAGAACAGGCAATGAATTGCAGGGCTTTGGAAGGAAGGAATTCTCACCAACCAGTGTTGGCAAAGAACAGGAGACAACCTGCAGGGCTCTAAGACTGTCTTTGACCTTTTGGTAAAGTAAGGAGACCCTTTATTTGCTCAGCACAACACAAGGAATTTTTCAATGGCTTTTCATTAAAGTAAGCAAAAAAGTGTAAACTCTGAACTTTTTGGTTTGTGAGTAATTATTGAACATATTGAATACCTTTTTTTTTTTTTTTCCCGGACGAAGTCCTGCTTTCTCACCTAGGCTGGAGTTCAGTGGTGCGATCATGGCTTACTGCAGCCTCAACTTCCTGGGCTCAGGCGATCTGCCTCACCCTCCCAAGTAGTTGGGACTACAGGTATGTGTCACCACACCCAGCTAATTACTGAGCACCTTCTATTCTCTAGGCCTTGCTCTAAATTTTAGGCAACAAAGTCTATCAGACCATATGCTTTCTGGCCTCTGACCTTATCTACTCAGGGTAAGATTATGCTGTTTTCTAAACACACTAAGCCTATTGTTACCTCAGTGACTTCATGTTTGCTGTTTTCTGTGACAGACACACTCTGTCAGTCAAATCTTGGCATATCTTATACTTTCATAGAATTGTAGTCTTGGCTCAGATGACACATTTTCAACAATTGAGGCCTTAATCAACAATTCTCTCCAAGACACACTGCCACCATCATCTCTTTCTCATCCCTTTCTAATATCTGCTTACCCTTGTATTGTTTACTACCCAAATGTTACGCACATGCACACACATGTGCACACTTCTATATTGCTAATATATTAAATATATTTGTAAGTATAATACAAATATTTATATATTATATATGTATAAAATAGATATAAATCAAACTATATAAATAGAAATCTGAAAACCTGAATGAAATAAATAATTTTGCAGAGATAATGTAAATCATAAAACAAATGTAAGCTGTACAAATCAATGGTAGTCCAAGAATACTTATTATATTAGAAAAGTCTCCAAACATGTTTTGACCAAGGAAAGTTGTTTTTGCTTTTTTGTTAAAAAAAAAAAAAGTTTCAGGAAAATGTAATCTTCATGCTGTACGTGCTACTTCAGAAAACAAATAAGCCAATATTTGCCTGATAGTAGAATCTCCAAAAATATATACACAGAAGAAAACCTGAGAACAATGTCATTTATAGACACCAAAATCCTAAATAAATTACCAGCAATCTGAATATAAGAATACATGGTGCTATAGGGTTTAATAAAAACCGCCTCTTTGCTCAATATGTAGTTCTAATCTATAAGCAAAATTCAAATTAATTTGCATAAGAAGTCGAGGGTCTTGTGGGAAAGAAGTAAAAATATAGTAAAAAAGCCTATTTTGAGTTCTAAGTTATTAACAGACTACTTCCAAAAATATTTCTACCTCAAATCACTGTTGTGATGAATTTTCTCAAACTCTCAGTGAATAAATAACCCTCATGTTATATAAGCTCTTATAAATATGCAAAATGAATAGTCATCAGAACTACTTTGTTATAAATGAAGCATCTCCTAAGATATTTTCTGACCTTGATCAATTTATTGGCGAATTTTCTCAATATTTAATAAAGAGATAATTCCCAGGTGATATGTACTCTTTTGAACATATGAAAAGATGAAGGTTAACTAATAGGTTTCATAAAGCCACATACCTCTGTAACATCAATCAAGTATAGCACATCCACAAAATCACAAATCGATCTCACTAAAAGTTGTACAAAAATCCCAAAGTAAAATACAGGAGAAAATCTCCTATTAAGCAAGTTAAAGAGCAGCAGTTATATAATATAATAGTATATATAGATAGATCAGAGCAATTCCATTGTTTATATGTCTCTGTTGTTAGATTACCGGATGATCTCCTAGAACTTCATACCCTTGGACAGAATGAAAAATGATGGTTTTTAATGTGCAACACCTGGCGAAGATGGAGTTGGGAGAGAGGTGGGAGCCCCTGAATGAGAATAGGGATAGTGTGGCTGGCTATGGAAGAAAAATGAGTCTGTTAGGAACTATTTCTTGTTGTAAAAATCTCATACATTTTAAGGACAATAGGTCATTTACTACCTGGCTTGTGGATACGAGAGGTGGATAGGGTGAGGGAGAAATGGGGTGAGAGGTAAGAAAAACAGAAAGACATGATACTGATGGATATTTACCAAAAAAATATTACCTTATCACCTTAGGTATCAGCAGTCTCTGTCAAAATAAATCTTGACATGTTTTTGCCCTACCCTAACTAGAGACTGACAAACACTTCCTGTTAAATTAAAAATGTATAGAGTTTTAATGATTTCCTGAGCACTTTACCACATTTTCCAGGAAACAAATGTACACTGGAATTCTCATTTTTTAGATAATGACAACTGACATGTAGCAGGTATTGGTTGTATTTATGTTGCTAACTATTTAACTCCAGTATTTTTGTAGCATGTTACATTGAAATATATAACATAACACAGATTGGTGCAAAATAATGAAACAGATACTTGATTTGATTTGATTCACATCACATATTTACATTAAATAAAAGGATTTTTAAAGTTGAGATTTAAAAAATTTATTGAACTACTTGTCATATTGTATGTTCCATAGTGTGTACCATACAATATACACTAAAACAACTTTCAAGAAATCATTGTATTGTTTTAAAATTAAGATTTTATACTCGACTTATTTGTTCAAAAATATTTATTATGTTCTAGGTGCTGTATTCTAAGCATGAGGATAGCAGCACAGAGACAAACTTCCTGACCTCATGAAGTTCACATTTTATTGAAGAGAGTATGTATATGTGTGGAGAAAGACAATAAACAAATATGTGAATGACTATGTCTATGATGGAATCAGAGAGGCTGCAGTGTTAGTGCTCGCACCAAGTTGGACACAGTGAGTGTGGACATTTCTTTCAAGGTGTTGCATCATGAAATGATCAAGACAGGTAGAAGTGGGAATAAGTGAGGGTTTTCTTGTCATCTCCTTGTTTTAAGGTTATAGCAACCAGAGCATGTTTGTTGATAATTCAGTAAACAATTCAATAGAGAGGCTGGCATCTGGTAAAGAGGGCAATTGCATAGAATAAATTCTTGGGAAGAGGAGAAGGAATAATGGCATTCAGAGCCCATGGAGGAAAAGGATCTTCTCTGAGAGAAGACATGGAACATGACGACAGGTGAAGGCTGGTTGATGGATTTACTGATGGAACGACTTGGGAGTTCTGTGATAATGAGTCTCTTGAAAAAATGTAAGGGAAAGTAATTGGCAGAGACAGCACTGTGAGGTAGGAGGAATAAGGGGAAGAGAAGGAAGCACACATTTGGAATAAGTTTTAACTCTCAGATAGAACTCAAAGTGGAAACATGTAGTGGCATCTTCAGGCAGTTTATTTAAGGTTATAACTAACTCTGCGTGTTGGGAGCAGAGAGAGAAAGAGACAGAGAGAAGGGGACACTTTACTATATTTCTATTTTCATTATTTAATGCATATTGTTCAAAAATTCAAGTTGCATTAGAAATCTCAAGCTCTGAAGACAAATAACTTCTTTAAATTTGTCTTTTCATGTGAACCTCCATTTTTATAAATAATATACATCTGTGGATTTTTGATTTATCTATCTTATTGTGATAGCTACACATTTCTCTGCATTGTATAAAAAGCAGCTTCTTACTCACTGCCTCCGAGCAGCCTCCCTCCACTACTCAAGATAATTAAATTCATATTCAGAGTTTATAATATCATTACTACATAAATATTATTGCTCACTGCAGAGCCAATAGTATATGAAGATTAACCATCATTTACCTTTCTTTCAGAAGTTAATGATCCAATTTATTTTCATTTGTTTAGTTTGCTATGCTTTGTGGCTAATTCCTAAACTCCCCAACAACTTCTCACCACAATTTTCCAACAGATTAAAATATCAGATAAACTATTAGTCTCTTCTTTCTTTTGGAAAGGGGAACTTAGAAAAGTTTTGGAAGGGGACATCCACTGTTGCCCACAATTTCTTTGCAACAACCTGACTGCTGACTTTTGAGGAGGTCTCCTCTTCTAGAACTTACAGGACTTCTTTCCGAAATCAGCATCGGATCCCAGACCCCATGTCTTTGTCTTATTCAGATTCCTCCTTCATTTTGCTAGTGTAGAGAGTACAGGGAGGTGGTGGTGGTGGTGGGGTGAGTTAGTTTGTAAAGATCTTTTGTCTAAAATACCATGCTTATAGTCAATTTTTAGTTTGGTTGGGTTGGGGAATCAGGTTCAAAAATTATGTAGGTCTGACATTTAAGATTGTGAGCTCATCCTAGAAAAAGTGCTGCATACTTCACTGGTGAATATTACTATGGTCACCTTTGAAGTACTCCCCTTGGGAAGCTATACACCAATGCCAGAGCCTATTCCACCTGTCAAAGCAATTTTGGAACTCTTTTTCTAGAATGGCCATCAGAGCTGTCGTCATATTACGTTTGATGTCCTGAACAGCACCAAAATGTCTTCTTTTCAATATTTCCTTTATCTTCGGGTAAAGAAAAAAAATCATTGGGGGCCAGATCAGATGTAGGTGGTGACAATGTCCAGAATGAGACCAAAAGAATGAAGAGAACTGCAAGTGTCTAAGAAAAGCTAATTAGGGAGAAGTCAGAGAATTGAAAGGATAAAGAACATTTGGAGGATACACTCACGGGTTAGGTCACTGAGAATGACTACAGGAATAGAAATGAATACAGCCAAGAGAAAAAAAAATCAATAAATATTTGCAAGCAGATGCCAGAAACAATGAGGAAAAGCAAAAAGGGCAGCCAGGTAGGACATGCTTCAAAGAAGCTAGAAGCTTTGAAAAAGGAAGTAGGACAAATGTTTTGGAGGAAGCAATGAAGAGTTAGGAGGACACCTATTCTCCTACTAGGTTTAAACTGTAGCCATTTGACTTATGACAGCGTAACCAGTTTCCACTGGGAGCGTTACAGTGGAAGGACTGTTTTCAAGGGACAGTCTGTTTTCTGTTATGGCCAGGAGTTAAAAGAAACCAGTACAGAAGATGTTGGGGCTATTGGAATGTTAGTTGACCACAGAGCTGGATATCCAGGGGACACAAAGAAAGAGTCTGTGGAGACAGATAGTGGAAGTGGATTGATTTGGATTAGGAAACATATTCAGCAAAATAGAATTTAAAATCCTTGGTGGCAATCTCTATGCAATCAAAAGAATAGAGAAGTTAAAGTTAAATAAAATCCCTGGATGTGTAAGTTTTGCTAGAATTTGAGGGCAGATGCTCCCTCCTTGTGACGACATGAGGTGATGTGATGTCTTGGGGGAGGAGGATGAGGGAATTCTGAATATGTCATCCTAAGACATGCCACTCTGGAATAAGGATCATTTTGAGCTGAATGAAGGCAATTGAGAAAAAAAAGACACAGGAAGAACTTTTTACCCTCCTCATATCTGCCGAAAGCAGAAATAAATTCCCCTCGTGTAAGTCCCCTTGTCCTTCCTGTTCAACTTCCAGTACCAGGAAAGGGAGAACAACCGTGTCACTGGGGATGAGATGGCATCCAGAACAAGTCTACGCAAACAAACCTTACTAACTGGCCCTTGTCTGCTGTTAGTTTCCTTCCCCACAATGTGCTGCCCCAGAAGTTCCAAGGTATTTTATTTTATCTTGTCACTCTTCAACAAATGTATTATTATTTTGTTTGGATGCCTAAGTGTAAGCCTAAATTCTAACCACCCCTTTGAGTTACTCATCACTGAGTTCTCTCGTGTGTATGCACACATTAATAAACTTCCGTTTGTTTTTGTCTTGTTAATCTACATTTTGTCCCTTTAATTTGCAGAGCCCCAGTTAATGAAGCTCAAATGGGTAAAGGAGTTTTTTCTTCCCTACAAAGGGAATAAATATAATCAATCCAAATCAGTGCTCCTTGATCCACCAAGATGCTTGGTAATTGGTCTTTGATTTTAATCTAAATGTTACATGATAGGTGAACAATTGATATTGTCCTAAAATAATTTTATAATGAAATGCAAGAAAAGATCATAATAAAGCTACAAAAAGAAGCATTCCAAACGGTATACAAATGGTATGATACTGCTTTTAGAAGTGAAGATACATGAATATATTGATTTTGGTTATTTCTGAAGTTTTGGATTTTAACTTGGATGTATGTCTGAATTGTTAAGTTGTTTATAATAAATATATTAAAATATTCATTTTAAATACAGGAAGAAGCAACATAAATATTTTAAAATATATCATTACTGCATGAATTGATTCATTTCTCTTACTTTGAAGTGGGCTTACTTCTATTAAAAAAATGTTTTCCTGTGAAGCCTTTAGATTAATAAACAAGTTTGCTTTAGACATATACAAAGGCTATGTTATTTTCATCCTAAGTCTGAATGAACACTTTAAGCCAGCGATTTACAAACTAGAGTCATCAGAATTACTAGGAAAGGTATTTTAAAAAGAAGTTAAGAAGAAAAAAACCACAAAAACTCCTGATCCTACCTGAAAATCAGTGAATCAAAAATTTCTGGATTTGGCCAGGCATGATGGTTCATGCCTGTAATCTCAGCACTTTGGGAGGCTGAGGCAGGAGGATTGCTTGAGCCCAGGAGTTTGAAACCAGTCTGGGCAACATAGCAAGACCTCATCTCTACAAAAATAAAAAAAAAATTTAGACAAGCATTTTGGTATGTGCCTGTAGTTCCAGTTACTCTGGAGGCTGAGGCAGAAGAATCACCTGAGTCCAGAAGATCAAGGCTGCGGTAAGCCTTGATCATGTCACTGCACTCCAGCCTGGGTAACAGAGTGAGACCACAACTCAAAAAAAAAAATCTTGGAGTGGGTGATCATTCTGAAGATTAGATAACATATAATGTTATAAAACCACTATCACAAAACAATACAGAGCAAAACCAACCAAATTAGATCTAACAAATCATTAAATCAACAATCTAAATTAGCAGATAAATAGAACTAGTCACCGAGTTTCTTTTTTAAGAAATTTAAAACTAGAATCTTACAGGGAGTAAAGGCATTCCATTTCACTCCCCCAGCTAGTCACAAGAAAACTCTCTGGACAAAATATAAAAATCAAATAAGCTCTGAAAAATAGAGAAAAGAAGGCAAATCATCTAAAGACCTCAGGAATTGGAGACCCACCTGGGGATTCGTTCCCTGTTGTCTTTGCTTGTTTGTTTATTTTCTTCATGTCTCTTATATATCCTTGCCTGGGCAGTAGAAAAGTCTACATCCCAGAAAAATCTATGCGCAGGGGCAATAAAAGATCCCCCAGAAGTCATCTGTCTCTTGCTTCCCTCCCCCTAAAAAGCCAAAAAGCAACAAACAGACAAAACAAGTCAAAAGCAGCTCAGTCGAAGAGAAACATTTTAACCATATCCACCTGTTGTCCAGACCGATAGTAGGGAATGAACTGCCATTTGTCTAACCAAAAGGTGAATTCTTGTGAAATGATCAGAAAGCAGTTCACCTTTTTCACAGATTGTCGGTTTGGTGGGTGCTGAATCTGAAGGGAGCTCTGTGGAGGCTGAGGGTAGCCCTTACTATATACCCTGGGTTCTGCTCTCTCTTTGAAAAGCCCATTAAAAATCCTCCAATTTCTCAAAGAACTAAAAATAGAACTACAATTCCATCCAGCAATCTTACTACCCAGTCTCCATTCCCTCTAAAAGAACTCATTATAATAAGAAAGACACCTGCTCTATTTATTGTAGCATTATTCACAATAGTGAAAACATGGAGTCAATAAACGTGTCCATAAACAGATGACTGAATACAGAAAATATGATACATACACACCATGGAATACTATGCAGCATAAAAAATAAAATAATGTATTTTTGCAGCAATGTGGATGGAACAGGAGACATTATATTAAGTGAAATAACCCAGAAATAGAAAGTCAAATACTGCATGACCTCACTTATAAGTGGGAACTAAATAATGTGGACACATGAACCTATGGAGTGGAATGACAGACACTGGAGACTTGAAAAGGAGAGAGGTGGGAGGGGGTAAGGGATGAGAAATAATAGATAGAATAACAATTTTCATGTGATGGGTATACTAAAAGCATTGACTTCATCTCTAGCAGCATATCCATATAACACAATTGTACTTATACCCCGATCTATAAAAATGAGTAGAAATCCAGCAATTAAAATAAAAAAATCCTGCCGGGCTCGGTGGCTCAGCCTATAATCCCACGCTTTGGGAGGCTGAGGTGAGTGGATTGCCTGAGCCCACAGGTTTGAGACCCGCCTGGGCAACTTGTTGAGACCTCATCTCTACAATAAATCAAAAAATTAGCCGAGTGTGGTAGCGGGCGCCTGTAGTTCCAGCTACTTGGAAGGCTGAGGTGGAAGGATCGCTGGAGCCCAGCAGGTCGAGGCTGTAGTGGCCGGGAGCAGCCACTGCACTCCAGTTTGGGTGACAGAGTGAGACTCCAACTCAAAAAAAAAAAAAAAAATCCTGCTCCAGGACCACTCGTCCCAACCATGGTATATTCCACTACTGTGGGCCAATATCGCAGTGTAGATTTAAAAAGGGACTCTTCTTTTGAGGCTTTTGACCATGGCTTTCTCTAGAGCAACCTCTTTGCCTCCTCAACCCACTTATCTGCAGGTTTTGGATGATCTCTGAGAGTTTTCAGAATTTTTGTGACTCACTCTCTTTATCCTGATTGCTTTTGTGACGGAAGTGGCATGGGCAACAAGACTGCAAGCTAGGACTACAGGTTGCACCACTGAGCCTGGCTGAATTTTATTTTTTGTAGAGACAAGGTCTCACTATGTTGCCTGAACTGGTCTCAAATTCCCGACCTCAAGCAATCCTCATACCTTGGCCTCCCAAATCACTGGGAGTACAGGCATGAGCCACTGCACCTGGCCACGGTATATCATCTAACAACAGCAGGGGAGGCTGTTTTTCTCGGTTTGCGCTCTGTGATTCTGTGATTACGTTGTTCTTAATTTTAATCCGTCATTTGTTTTTCTTTTAACCTAAGAAAAATTGTTAAGTGTGTTAGGAATGTTGATGTGGGAAGTAACAGAAATATCTGCCACCTCTTCCTGCATCAAAAAATAGCAGGCTCACATTAGGAGAAATACAGTTAAAGCAGCAAACCCAATTATAAACCAGCTCTTTAAAGAACTATGACTGTGGCTAGTTAGGTTTCTCTTTTATGAAAATATAAGGAAGTAGAAAGGCCTTTGAGAATTAATGCCGCTGATATTTTGATACCCCTATTTTATTGGACTGAATGCTTATGGAAGAAATTAGTGAATGCCTTCAAGTGTTACAATTGTGCTGGACTTTCAAAAGCAAAGCAAAGCAAAACAGAACTATGTTTCACACAGAGAAAGGCAAAGGTAGTTTATAAATTAGTTGGGACATTTTTAGATGGCACCTGGTGATTGCAAATATACCTAGCAAGCTGTTATTCCACGTTCCATAGACATACCATGCATATATAATGAGCCATTAAAAGGGTGTTTCCTCTCTTAGCCTTCGAGGCCCATGAAGGCAGCAGAGATGCCTGTCTTGTTCATTGCTTTATCTGCAGTCTGGTAAAGGAAGTATTTTGTGGTCATTCAGTTATATACATTTTGAATTAAATTGTGCTGAATGCTTACAACTTCTATGTGGATACATGACCCAGAATGTAAGCTAGAAATAGAAGAAAACTTAAGGTTGATATTTTGCTTGTTGCCAGAGACTGGGAGTTATTTCTTCAAATTGTAAATCTGGCACATTAACACACTCACAATTGGCAAATTTTTCACTTTCCTAATACTGATTGCAGGTGAAAATTAAAAAAAAATCTGAAGCTGGTCGCTGCAAACTTCTGTCATTAAGCACAAGTGAAATTGTCACCTTTTTTACAATACAGCTGAAAGTTGCAGACATATCCAGTATTTGCCTCAGACACCACTCTGACTAGCATTCTGTACTTTGTATTTTTATTTGGATTATAAACTGAATATATATTATTCAGAAACAGAATTTGCAAAGATGTAAATTTCTGTCAGTGGCAACCAGGAACAGAATTTCACGTCAGCGATCGTAAATGAGTTAAGATAAACACACCCACGCTTTGACATACTGTATAACCAGACTTTAATCATAAATTGAGAGTCTGTGCTGAGAGCAAAAGGTGTTTTGCCACTGCAAGTGTGTGTTTTTACCTCTATGTCCTTTGAGTGGGAGAAACCCCCAGAAAGCTGCATGGCACCAGGTATCCATTAGGGAACATGGCCACTTGAATGGTTTAGTTCTCACAGCTAAAGTCACTGTAGTGGGGATGGAGTTAGGGTGAAGTCCTTATAATACCTCAGGCTGTGTGTTGTATCGTAAAATCCAGTATCTGTTCATCATCAGTTCAGCATATCAGAGGACAAAATAGCAGGAACAGGAAATTGTCTACTTTAGTAGAGTATGGAGCTGAAATGGGATATTCACCATTTGATTTGGGAAAGGGTTTTGAATCACTCAGGCAGAGATGGAACAAGGACATGAGCACCTTATATACTCTATTTATGACCTTTATTCCTTATAGAATAAAGAGAAAAAGAAATATGCAACCTTAAAAATTATGTTAGAAGTTGAAAGAAACATTATCCTGAAGATTCAATGATCAATTGTAAGAAGAAATGGCTTTTATGAGGCAGACAGCTGGTGAAAAGATATGAACAGGAATAAGATAAACAAGGTTACTGAAAATTTAAAATAGCAGAGTTAAAAAATTTTAAGCAAAATATATGTTGGAGGTAGTGAATAAAGAAATCGGATTTTAAAAATACAGTTGATTGATGATGAGAATAAACTTGAGAATCTCATCCTTTATAGAAGTTACTTTAAGATAGTTACTTAATCTTTTTTTGCTTTAGTTTCTTCATCTGTAAATACATAAACACAATAGCACCTCTCTATTCAGGCTATTATAAGTATTAATTCATTTAATATATGTAAATGCATAGAATCATACTTGGTACAAATTAATCATTCTATGAATATTTGCTATTATTGTCACAAATAAATATTTTATTAAGCTTCTAATATATGCAGGGTATAATGTGAATTTTTAGAACTATAAAGGCTTAAGCAACTGACAAATTGATAAAAAGTTGATCAGATAACAGTACATACCAAGAGACTGAAATAGACTAGAAAGAGTCCTCTGTCCTAAAATGACCTTGATGGTTAAACAGCAAAACATAGGAAAATACACAGACAAGTCATTTTTATGGTCAGTTTGGTAAACAGGCAGGCTTCTACTTTGCCAATTAAAACACTTGCATGATAACAAACCATTTGTCTTCCAAAGTAAATGCGTGGCTCAATTGATTTTTCATTTCTTCCTCAAAAAAATATCAGGATTGTTTTTCATGGCTTCCTTCTAAAAAAATCTGTGCAGTAATATGATTACTTTCAGAGGTAAACCATCAAGAGAAAGCTAGAGTGTTTTTTAACTGTGGTCAGTGTTACCGTGGAAAACAAATATGAAATGAGAGGTCATGACAAGTACCATGGTAGGTAAATAGGAGAGAGGAATAAAAATTCACACCACAAGAGCCCTTAATTGTTCTTCCAATCCAAGTCCCTGTCTCTTCCCTCATTTACACATAAGGAAATTGGAGATCAGAGAAGTGAATTCACCAGGAAAAATGACCCAGTTTTTGACTGAGTCCACAAGTCTTGGCCCTCAGTATCAAGATCTCTCTATAGTATTCTAAATGTGTGTGTTTATGTGTGTGTGTGTGTTTCTAACCACTAGACCACCAGGGATAAACTGTTGTGAGTTTTAGTCACTCTTTAAAAATGCAATACAAAGAGAAGACAGGTTCAGTGACCTCTTCTAATTCTCATTAAGGCTCATTATACTCCTACTTCTCAGAATTAACAGTTTCTGTGATGTTTGTTCTGTCAGGTTCTGCTGTGAACTGGAGAGAATATCAATAATATATGTAAAAGATCTTGAAAACTGATTGTACCCCTATAAGATGGCATTATTCCCGTGTGCGTATGATTCTCAATCTTTTCTAATCGTTTGCAAAATATCTAATACTCTATACTTCACCTGGGCATCAAAATATAGTACCCACACCTTATTAGGGTGAGCAGAACCAACAAATATTATTAGTCAGGCACTATAACAGGAGCAGAGCAGGCACCAATAAGTTTAAGAAATGCCTCTTCTCTTATAAACCCTAAAATCTATTTGTGCTTTACATCAACAGAATGGAATTTTCAAATAACTTCTCTACCCATTATTTTAGTCAAACATATTTACCCAAATTGTCCAAGGCAAATATTATTAGTCAGTTTTCAGAATAGCCCTATGAAGCACCCAAGGCAAATATTGTTATCACGTCTCAGAGATGGAGATATCAATGTTTAAAGAGGTCTCAGAAGCAGTAATAGCAGAAGGCAAGAAGTACAACCTAAATTCAGCAAGTGGATCATGAGAGTCTTAACGATTTGCAACGTACACATTTTAAAATTTGTGGTGTATTTAACTAGTTATTGAAATGTGTATATAATCTACACTGATTCTTCTTTCTTAATTCCTTCATTTTTGAAGTAATAACAACAAAACAACTTTAATGCACAGTCCTTGCAGCTGTTTCTTGATGTGTAAGGAGGGCTGTTTCTTGAGTGGGTTTGCCAGATTCCTGATATAGAGATCCCTAGCGTGAACATCTAGACTGGAGTGAGCTCTCACTGGATTCTTCTGAGGAAGTCACTCTAGACTCTACCTTCTTAAGAAAGACAAAAGCAAAGGACTGAGTATGGGAGAATGCTTTGTTAAGATGTGAAAAGGAGAATTTGATAAATAGTACAAATGAAATTAGTGTAAAGGCTAGATCAGTCTACAAAGCAAAAGTTGAAGATGTGTCAGAGGGAGAAAGAACTGAATTAGAAAATCGGGGAGGAGAGGAGGGGGTTGAACACCTTTGCCAGTACACCAAAATATCAAGGGTAAAGGGGCTGGGCACGGTGGCTCACGCCTATAATTCCAGCACTTTGGGAAGCTGAGGCAAGAGGATTGCCTGAGCCCAAGGGTTCAAGACTAGCTAGGGCAACTTGTTGAGATGTCGTCTCTACAATTAATAGAAAAATTAGCTGGATGTACGATGTACTCCTGTATAGTTCTAGCTACTTGGAAAGCTGAGACATAGCTTGCCAGAGGCCAGCAGGTTGAGGCTGCAGTAGCCATAAGGGAGCAAATGCATTCCAGCCTGGGTGACAGAATGAATCTGCGACTCAGAAAAAAAAAAGGAATTAAAGGATTGTGATAAAGAATGAGGGTAGCAGTTGTGATTGGAAGAATTTGGTGACAAGTAGGGATACAAAAACATCACTATTTTGGCAAAATATTATTTGACTCATATCTGTATTGGTACAATACACTGTTTTGGTAGTAGCTATGCCTTAGAGTCTATCTGGAAAGATAGGTAGCTTACAATAAAACTGCAAGTGTTTGTAAGCAGACTGAAGAAAGTTATTTAAGCAAAAGAGATTGAGTGTGTCATAAAGAGAAGAATCCCAAAGGAAAATGTTCCATGAGGACAAGGTCAAGAGCACTACTGGGAAATTTGACAGACAACCTAACGAGTAAATTGTTGTCTGCTATAAAATCATCATACTGTTCATAAGGCAGGTAAATAGTGTAGAGATATTCCTAGAATACCAAATTTATATCTATCTGGAAAGTCTTTTTAAGATTACATAGAAGCTACAGATGAACAAATGCATGGGGTAGAAGGTTAATTTGAGTCAGACAGAAAAACAGAGTGATGCTGTGTGAAATATTGCCAGAGGCTTCTAGATCATAACAACCAAAGAAATTCTGAGACTGAATGGTGGTACTTTAGCAAGAAGTAATTGGCTCTTAGTATTATTTTAAATTATATTTAACAAAGAAAAACATGTATTTACAGAATTAGGAAATTGGACAATTTGGGTAAATATGTTTGATTACTGTTCTCATGAAGCATTAATTATAAGAGCAATATATTGGCTCTTGTGAATAATACAAAGTAAAGTACTCTAAGATAATTGATCTTTCATAGATATTTTAAAATGTGAGATTATAAATGGTTAGCATAATTGAACACAAGAATGGCCTGGTATCTCTTGATACCGTAATAGGTATTAAGACTAATATATTTGGGTTAAGAAATCAGATACTTTGCTTTTTGATACGCTCTGAAAAATGGTGGAGCTTTTTCTTATAATTTTCAAGAAAATAATTATAATAGTCTCAAAGATTGAACACTTACTACATACTTGGCATTGTTTAACTAATATTAGCCCATTTAATCTTTACACTTACACTGTGAGGTAGGTTCTATCACTATCTACAATTTATACATGAGAATACTGAAGAGACTGTAATTAACAAAATTAAGGTCATTCAGCTAGATGGCATCAGAGCCAGATACCAACTCAACCACTCTGTCTCCAGATTCTACACATTCAATCAGGACACTCTACTGCCTGAAATCAATGAACACAAGTGTGCGGTCCTTAAGCAGAGCAGAAATTTGTGGAAATTGGCAGAAGGTAAATTAAGAGATGTGGCAATAGGTCTTTTTATCAGAGTTACCATCTACCTTACAAAAATGAATCTTTATCCTACTGGTGTTTTTGTTCAGCAGTGGGTGCATATGACATATGTCTAGCTACATCTCTCAAAACAATTATATTTATCTCACTTATGTGTAATTAGAAAAACTGTGGATAACACTATTGTCTTATCTCCACAAATATGTACAACTGCCTGGCATCTCTAGCCTCTTTGTTATCAGGGGTATCTTCAAATCATCAATAGTTGCATTGAAGAAAATAAGGCCCAGAGTGCTGAATATCATGGAGAAACTGGGGCCAGAAATGGCCTATAAGATCATTTCTCTTTTCCTGCTATTCAGGTATACTATTCGGGTATACAGAGGGCAAACTCCCCCTAGAAACAGACACTTTTCCCAAGACTTACTGTAGAAATTTAAGTCTCTAATTTGCATTTTACTTTTGAGACAGGGTCATATTCTGTTGCCCAGACTGAAGTGCAGTGGCACAATCACCACTCTCTGCAGTCTCAACCTCTTGGGCTCAAGTTCTTATCTCAGCCTCCTGAGTAGCCAAGACTATGGGCACACAACATCATGCCTGGTTAATTAAAACAAAATTCCTTTCGTAGAGACGGGATATTGCAATGTTGCTTAGGCTGGTCTCAAACCATTGGCCTCAAGCAATCTTCCCACCTCTGCCTCCCAAAGTGCTAGGATTACAGGCGTCAACCACTGTGCCTGAACTGCATTTTATTTTTTAAATTAATCTGACCAGAAGACTGTGAGAACAAAAAAAAAACCCTTTATGTGTATGTTTCTTTTTTATTTCAAATGCAGCTTCTATAACTTCTGCGGCTTTCTTCTGTCTACAAATTCCCACTATTTGATTCTTATTTCCTGGAACAGGGCAAAGTATTGGCCAATTGCATCCTGGTTGCTAGTCCCTTAAAATAAGTCTTTAGCTGCACAGAAATCCTGTGATTTAAGTTATTATTGGAGGAGAGGGACTGATCCGTTTCTGTTAAAAAAAAAAAAAAAAAACAGGAAAAAATGTGGCAGTTTTTTACTCCCTACAGAATCCAAATACCTCAAATCTTCATAGGATTTTTAGGCAGTAGATGGGGCAGGAAGTTGCAGCAGTCCATAAATATTTAGGAGTTAAGTCTCAGCACACACTGATATGTCTATCTTTTATACTTCTTTCTTGTGTCCAATTCTCTTGGTAGTCACTTCCTGATTTCCCCCTTATACCTCGATATTTTCAGCTCCAATTTTCTGTGCTGCCTCCTTTTGTATTTTACTGTATTCAACAACAAAGGTGGTTTCTATTAGGAACTTTGCTTCCTAAGCTCATTTTACTTTAAGAACATTGAATTTTAGATTCAAGTTAAAGTTATTTGTTTGCAATTGAGAGTAAGTGAAAGCAAAAAGCAAAAACAAAAACAAAAAAATGCGGTCACTTATTACACAAAGGTTTCCTTTCCAAAATAGAGTTAGAACAAGCAACTGTCCTATTTAGTGCTACTCTCCTTTCAGGTATATCTATGTAGAGATATTGATAACGGTCATTTGTCCCAGTCAAACCCAGCCTTTATATTTATTTCCATGGATGCTGACTTTATAAATCAGCAAAGCACTGATAAAACTAAACAGGCCTTCACACACAGCCTTGAATGATGGCTGTATTTGGTTAAATGTGTTCGGCTACACATCTTGTTAATAAGACACACTAGAAAACCCACATTTTTTGATAAAATTTTTTCTTTCCCTTTTCTTAATCTTGGTTTAGTCTTTTATCCATCAAAATTGTTTGTTCCCTCTGGATGAGGCCTGCCAGGGGACGCATTACTCCTGCCAGGTGGATGGCGGTGCATATGGGAGGTGATAAATCATTTTGTCATTTCAAGAAAATCACAAATTCATCTGCTTCCACAGGAGACGATATGATGCCATAAAGTAGCAATGGCTGCCTATTCTTAATGCTGTACATGTCAGAAAGCCACCCATTGTGTTAATGATAACCCTACTCATTGTTAACAAAGAGCTTAATGAAAAAGATTATAGTTCCACTTGAATTTCCCCATCTAGGTGACTCTATGTTGAGACCTAGGATCATTTCTCAGCGGCAAAGGAGTGCCCCCATTGTCTCTCCAAAGTTTCAAAAAAACAGAGGAGGGATAAAAGAACTAATAATGGAAAAACCACTAAAATGGATCACCGTGAACCACTAAATAATAATTTTTATATTAGTCTGAAGTTTACCTAGACTATTTAGAAATTTCTTTGAGTTATCTGTATAGGGGCAAAGAACAAAGTCTCCTAGAAGCACAAGGAAAAAATAAAAATGAACACACAAAGACTTTAATAGAAGAGGACTAGTGAACCCTCTCCCAAGGATTTCTTTCTGCTTTTATTTATTTATTTTTTCTCAAAACTTTCTAGAACAACAATTTTCATCTGAGGAAAACATGATATTCAGGAATTGTTTAGGTTTATTCTTACTGGAGATGCACAAAGTTTTTCTGCATTTTTATACTGAAAGGAATTTTCAGTATTCCCATTCTTAAGAAACACCACTTGCTTCTAACGTTTTACCTTGTACATTTCATCTTTGAAAAACTTGTTGGCCAGGCTCGGTGGCTCAGCCTGTAATCCCAGCACTTTGGGAGGCCAAGCCAAGTGGATTGCCTGAGCCCACAGGTTCGAGACCAGCCCAGGCAACTTGGCGAGACCTTGTCTCTACAATAAATAAAAAATTAGTCAGGTGTAGTAGCACACACCTGTAGTTCTGGCTACTTGGAAGGCTGAGGCAAAGGGATGGCTGGAGCCCAGCAGCTCGATGCTGGGGTGGCCATGAGTGTGCCACTGCACTCCAGCCTGGGCTATGGAGTAAGACTCCAACTCAAAAAAAAAAAAAGAAAAGAAAAAATAGAAAAACTTGTCAGAGCTACATCTCATATACGTTCCCAATTCACCGAGACTATTCAAATTCAAGTTGATGATGATATGCTGGTTGGTCACAAGTGGACATTTACCATGCCTTCCCTCACCTGGCTTTTCATTTGACAGTGCTGATGATCCTGGTTGAAGCTCCATCCTTCCTAGGATTTCATGACACCAACTCTCCCTATTATTCTCCTTGTTCAGATTCTTCCTTCTATTCCTTTCTTTATTCTGTCCATCAGCATTTATACACCGATGACTCCAAAATCACAGCCTCTCATTCTAAATGTTAAGAGTCACAAGCTCAAGCCGGGCTCGGTGGCTCAGCCTGTAATCCCCCGCCTTGGGAGGCTGAGGTGAGTGGATTGCCTGAGCCCGCGGGTTCGAGACCCGCCTGGGCA
>CAUYQG010158224.1:0-24075 GCA_963574415.1 Tarsius wallacei | reverse complement strand
AAAAAAAAAAAAAAAAAAAAAGCAATGTGATCCAGTGGGAAAGCACATATTTCCTGCAGTAATGGACTGGTGTTTGAATCCTGAATCTTCACTAATTGATAGTTTGATTTGTCAAATCGCTTATGGGTTTATACCAATCTTTTAAATAGTATATTTAATAATAGCTTTCATTTACTCAACTTTGTTTATGTGGCTAACTGCCTTAAATGTATAATCTCTGAGAGAGGTCATCATATTACCACTACCTTAAAGAGAATGAAACTGAGATTTAGGGAAGATAGATAACTTAGTAATTTTCCTAAGTCAAAAAGCTAATAAGTGTGAGTTGGGATTATATTGGGACTTAAAAAGATGCCTTAATTTATCTGAGAGGGCTTTTAATTTGTACCTTGAAACATTCCATCCCATCAGCATCCTAGGCTTTTGCTATCAAATGCAATGGAGACTCCTGGAAGCCTCCCAGGTTGCCACTGTATTTTCCAGCCTGCCTTCTTTTCCTTACCCAGTAGGGGGAGTGGAGAAAGGAAGGAAGAGAGTCACTAGGCTTTCCTGAGATCTCACCAGGTAGAGGCATCGAACCAAAAATCTGCATAGACGAAAGGGCCTGAGAAACTGTGGTCCCACACCTCCATGCTACAGATGCAGAAGCTGAGGCTCAGACAGGGAGACGCAAGCCAGCCAAACACAGACAGTGCTTCCTCATTCCCAGTCTAAACTCTTCTAGCTGTCTCCTCAATATGCCAGGCAGCCTCCCAGATGTTCAATTGAAACCCAGGCACCTTATGCATTAAGAGAGATATTCTTTCATCCATTTCAAATCTGCTGCCACTTAATTTCATGAGGCAGGATAAATAGGAACACCCACTTGGCCTTTGGGGAGCCCTTTATTACTTCATTTACCTGGTCTCTCACCACTCCATGATACTCTATAATATAGAGTTCTAATCATCATTGGCTTTTCTCTGCCAGCGAAATCCACCCTGTCGCCTCCTGCCCCCATCTCATCTCTGATGCCGCTAATCAGCTCCACTGCCCTTCACTGGCCTTTCACCCTTTCATTTATATCCTTGTTGAGATAAGATAACTGGCCCTGACTGTTATATTCAAAGTGAGGATGTACCACTGATTTATAGAATGGCCTAATAATATTTCCGCATCTCATTCTCCATCCCTTTCACACAGTCATGTGTCTTATCTGCTGCTCTGACCGCCACTGGGCATGGAGCAGATGTCTTCATTGAGCTGCCCATAATGACACTAGCTGTAGATCTCTCTTTCTTTCTCTTTTTTTTTTTATCTTTTTCTCTCCTTTTAACACAGACATTGCAGTTAATTCAGAGGCCACTGGTGTGTGCATAGAGTTTAAATTGCTGCCTTCCAGTGAGCATTGCCTAGCCCTGGTGTGCAATGCAGATAATTGCCTGTCAGAGAAATTCCTTAAAGCACCTCTGGTCCCCACAGCACTTGAACCCCAGTTTAAGGGTAAATGTTTAATATGAGAGGCCACCCTGCCACCTGAGAAGCTCATGGGTGTCTAGGGCAATAAGTCAGCTTTCCAAGATGAGCATGCATTGATTTCCTGAGCAATGGAGATTAGGGCATGGGAAAACTTGCTCTCCCCTTTCAAGGGTTTAATTGATGCCACCAAGATCAGGTCAAGTTAGTAGTGGCATTTGGTCCTCTCTGAATATTTGTGACTGAGTCCTAATGCTATCAGCTATATTCTCTGGTGTTTTAGCAAAGAACTCATGTGTTATTGGAATGGTAATTTGTCTGTGCTCCATGTGTCCCTCAGAGTCAGTATCAATCAAGGTTCTACAGAGACTCAGAGCTGGTAAAAGGTAGATGAATAGATAGAATTTCAAGGAATTGGCTTATACAATTGTGGGGACTGGCAAGCCCAAAATCCATAAGGCAGACTGGCAGACTGGAAATTTTAAGGCAGGATCTGATGCAGCAGTCTTGAGGCAAAATTTTCCATTCATTCATCAGGGAAACTGTCTAGCTCCCAAGACTTTTCAACTGACTGGATGAAGCCACACACATTACTGAGAATAATCTCCTTTACATAAAGACAACTGAGTGTGGATGTTAAGCATATCTACAAAAATGTTCACAGCAACACCTGGATTAGGTGTTGACGGAATAACTGGAGGCTATAGCCTAGCCAAGTTGACAGATAAAACTATCAAAGTCAAAGGCACTAAGCTATAGTATGATGGTCTCTTTTAAAATCTCTACCAGCCTAACTGCAATCCTTGTAGTACTACAAATGCTACTCCCAGTCCTGAGCTCTCAAATACATATGGCCCAGCCCTGAGCCATACTTTGTCTTGCCCATAAAAGCCAATCACAATGTTTATCCTGAGACCACTTTAAGACTACCCCAAACTCATTCCTTACCTCTTCTACCTGGAGTCTCAAATTCCCTAAATGTGGTCATAACTTTAGATTTTTATGTTTTGGTGACATATTCAGGCACTTCGCCCTGGATTTGGGAACTTGTATCACATGTTCTCCTTTTGGAGTCTCCTTCACTTTATTTTACACTCTTTCTATCAGTCCCAACCATGTAGACTGGCTCTGCTGATTGGTCATAGCTCCCCTAGAAAAAAGGGTAGATACAGAAAAAGAAAAGCAATTTATGAATGCAAAAGGAAGTCTGGGAATTGGAGCAGGGCCCTAGCTATTCAGACAAATGAAAGTTATATGGAAGGAAATGAAGAACAGAGTTCAGGTTTAAAGACCAAAAGAGCCAAAGTAAAATCTGGACACTTTTACTTACTTGCTATGACCTTGGACATGTTGCTTAACCTCTGTGCCTTAGTTTCCCAGAATGCCCAATATAGAGAGAAACCCACTTCATAAGTGTGAGAAGATAGTAGGTATATCCAGCAAATCCATGTTTTCTTCTTCCAGAACACATTGGTAGACAACACTTCCCAGCCCCCTTTCAATCAGTGGACTAGATGATGAGCTCTTGCCTGTTAAAAGTAGGTGTTTCAGGTACCTACTTCTGTGTAACAAACTACCTCAAAACTTAGCAACTTAAAACAACAACAGTCACTTATTCTGCTCATGAATCTGCAGTTTAGGCAGGGCTTAAAGGGACAGCTTGTCTCTTTTCCATGTGGCATCTGCTGGGACAGCTTGAGTAGGGCTAGACGATCCACTTCGAAGATCGCTTGCTCACATAGCCAGTAAGCTGGTGCTGGTTGTCGACTAGGATTTAGCTGGAGCATCATTCGGGCCTCTGTTTTTCTCCACAGCAGATTCTCTATAGGATGATGGGCTTCCATGTACCCTCATGGCAGGGTTCCAAGAGAAATGTTCTAAGAGGCAGGAAAAGGAGGCTGCCAGTCTCTTAAAGTCTGGGAAACTAACATAGTGCTAGTTCTGCTGTATTCTCTTGGTCAAAGCAGTCTCAGAGCCTGTCTGAACATAAGGGCAAGAGACATAGACCATACTTCTTGATGGGAAGAGTATCAAAAAAATTTCTAGCCCTGATTAATCTGCCACAATGTTCCAGTCAAAATGAGAAAAAAGAACCAGATTAACCTCTCATTTGAAAAGAAAAAACCTGAAAACCAGACAAGAAAAATATATGAACCAACATCATTAAAGATAGTGAACATCAGGCAACAAATGCTAGTGATTCCTAAGTGATAGGAAACAAAGGGATGAGTACTATAATTGCCCTCAGTTTACTATCTGGAGGAAGTTTCCAGTCCACAGCACAGAAAGGGAAAACCCAGGCAGTTCACCTTCTCTTTTAGTTGAGGAGACAGAACCAGGTATCTGCAAAAAAGCTAAAGTGGCTAGCAATTACAGGAGAGAATACAGGAAATTCAGGAAAAGAGAGATCTAAATAGAGATAAAGTTGAAGTCCCCATCAACTATTCTCTTTAATAGTGATTACGGCATAAATGTTGGGGGGGGGAGAGTTGCCTGAGTCCAGGAAAAGAATCACCTGAAAGGATTAGCAGAAATGGAGTCTGGATCTCATGGAAGACCGGGAATAGTGCCTGTTTCCCAAAGTCTAAATGAAAAACCTTGTTGTTCAAAGGGCATCAAAGTACTAAGAAATATCTTTTCTCAGTTTGGGGGGAAAATTATCCCTAGACTAAATGTTGCTCTGGTCCCACCTGACAAAGCTAAAAAAAAAAAAAAAAAGAAAAATCTGAGAGTGTTTCTAAGTAACTTTTCCATGTCTTAAGATAAAATTCAAAAATATGTATAGGAATGCAAAAATATTAATCATCCAACAAGATAATGATGACACCTTACAATGTGTAACAATCATCAAAAAATACCAGGCATGTAAAGAAGCAGGAAAATACAATTCACAATAAGAATAAAATTAAAAATCCAAACAATAGAAATGACATAGATCATAGAATTAGGAGACAAGAATGGTGAAACAGATATAATCACTATATTTTATATGTTCAAGAATCTATAAAAAGAATTGGACATGTTAAGTAGAGACATGGAAAAAAATATTAAAATTGAACTTCTAAAGATGACAAGAACACTGTCTGAAATTAAAAATACACTAGACAGGATTAATAGCAGGTTATATGAGTTCTCAGAAGAAATTATTTAGTGAAATTAAAGACACAGCAATCAAAACTATTCAAAATAAAACACAGAAAGAAAAAAAGAACTAAAAAATAAAAATAAAAAGAGCATTAGCAAACCGTGGGACAACTTCAAATTGTCAAATTCAGTGAAAGCTACAAACCCATATATCCAAGAACTCAATGAACTCTACATACAAGATTCATACAGAAAACTACTCCAAGATACATCATAAACAAATTGTTTAAAATCAGTGGTAAAAAATCTTAATAGCAGTCAGATAAAATATACATTATGTACAAAAATACAAAAGTAAAAATAACAGCAAATCTCACTGGAATCAGTCAGAAGACAGTGACACAACATCTTTAAAGTCTTAAGGATTAACACGAGCAAAGTTTCTTCCCTCTATCCTTTTTTGTATTAGTTTCCTAGGACTCTCATTAAAAGTCACCACAAACTAGATGCTAAAACAACAGAAATTTATTCTCTCACAGTTATGGAGGTTCAAAGTTTGAAAACATGGTATCATCAGAATTGTTTCCTTGTCGAGGCTCTGAGGAAGAATCTAGTCACGCTTTTGGTGGCTTTTAGTAATTCTTTGTGTTTCTTCACTTGTGGGTGTATCATCATCACATTGCCTTCTTCATCATCACATTGCCTTCTTCACTACGTCGTCTCTGTGTCTTCAAATATCTCTTCTCATAAGGACATCAGTCACTGAATTTAGGGGCTATTTTAATCCAGTGTGACTTCATTTTAATTTATGTCTTTGTTATGCCTGCAAAGGCTCTATTTACATATAAGATCACATTCACAGGTAAAGGGTGTTAAGACCTAAATATATCTTTTGGGGGAGAATACAGTTCATTTCATTACACTTTTCTCTGGGTTTTCTAGTAGATATGGAGGATCACGTGACTCACTCTGAGGTCCTAGGTGAGGCCAGAGCCACTAGATGCAAGGAGCTTAGATTTCTGAATCACTATGTGGAATGCCACTTTCAAAACATTTGATTGAACTGTTGGATGTGTGAGAACAAAAAACATTAATGTTAAAAGCCAAAGAGACTATAATGAGTACTATTATGTGTGTCTGTTATGAGGATTAAGTGAGACCATGCATATAATGGACTTGACACATGATGGGTGCTAAATAACTGGTAGTATGATTGGGATTATTAGAAAAACAAACAGACACTAAGTCTACATTAGGTTTCAAGTTAGATTCCATGTGAGTCTTGGGGAAATGTCAGGTCCTGTTCTCAAGACCAGGAAGAGAGTTAGGCCTATACTCTATTATCAAAAGGTTTTGATACTACTGGGAATAAATTATCGAGTAAAACACAGACAGCGCTCACAGGTCCCTGGAAGATGTAGCATTACTTTCATCATACCAAAACTATCCTTCTATTTCAAAATAGTACCACTGAGTTCGTCTGTTTATTCAAGTACAGGGGTGGGGAATATGTTTCAAGAAACCCAGTGGATTCCTGAAATCACAGAAAGTGCCAAACCTTATATAGCTTTTAAAAAAAATGCATCCTTCTAAAAAGTTTGATTTATAAATTAGTCACAGTAAGCTATTAACAATAATAACTAAGATAGAAAAATCCTAACAATGTACTATAATAAAAGTTACGTGAATGTGGTCTCTCTCTTATTTTCTCTTTCTCTCTCTCTCTTTCAATATATCGTCTTATTATACACTTACCTATTTTCCAACAACAGTTGACTGAAGGTAATGGAAACCATGGAAAGCAAAACTGCATATTAGCAAAGACTACTGTCATCATTAGGTAGAGTAAAAAGATGATTTAAACTAAATGTTTGAAAAAATAAAATAAAATAAATGTTTGACCCAGTTAACTGACAGATTTCATCAAAACAAACCCCAATACATAAAATCTTGGTTTTTGGCTGAACCAGAGAGGAAATCTGATCTTTTGCTGTTTTCAAGCAAAATCACTTTACAGAATTATTTTCCTTTTCCCATACATCTTCTGAAATGACAATAAACCAAATAACCAATTGATTTGGAGCCATTTTTTGCTCCCATCTAAAACAGAGAGAGATTTTTCACCCCATCCAAAAGGAAAAATGTTAAATCACATGTGAACTGCAGATATAAGCATTTAAAGACTGTTTCCCTGTTTTGTTTGTGAATAATTTTCCATTTTATAAAGGAGTCAAATATTTCAGTAGGTAAAATCAATAGCAGCCCCCAAAGTGGATGGAAAATTCTCCAGGCTTAATATGGTTTTGTGCGCAACTGTCAAAGCTAAATGTCTTCAGGGAAAAAATAGTGAATTCCCTTCCTTAAAAGAGATGTATGAATTAGAGTCTTCTCTTTTTAAAACTAATCTGTTGTATAACGGTTCATTTATTCAACAAATATTTATTAAGCACTTATTGTACGCTACATACTGCATCAAATGTTTGGAATAAACAAAAAATTAAATTAAATTAAAGACCTATCCCAGAGGGAAAAAACTTAATGAAATAATAACTAATATTTAAGAGTGCTTGCTACATTTCAAGCAGTGTTCTAAGCACTTTACAAACATTAATTTATTTACTCCTCATGACAACTTATTAGGTACTATTTATGTGCCTATTTTAAGATAAGGAAATGAAGGTACACAGAGTTTAGAGAGTATTCCCAGACGCACAGAATATGACCCCAAGCTGCCTGACTCCAGAGACCATATTCCTGTTATGCACAGAACAAATATGTAAGTACCCAGTTTCAGTAACATGATCAGAGACAAAGAATCTTGACAACAAAATCTGTCTCATTTCATTATTGTTTTGACCAGTTCTTAGCAGAGTTCCTGACATGTGATAATTTTTTTTAAAACTATTTAATTAAGCACTAAAAGAGAGTAATAGAGAAAGTAATCTGGTAGAACCTAATAGGCAGCTCCTATGTTTGCCTGGGGAAATCATGGACGGCTTCACAGAGACAGTGATTTTTGAGCCGGATGTGAAAGGATGAGTTAGGCATTTGATAGGTCATCTGGGGAGCAAAGGCATCTGGAAAGCTGAGTAGCATATTCAAAGACACAGAAGCAGGCAAATTATGGCCAGTTAGGAGTTTATTAATAGTTCACAATGACCAGACAGAAGCTTAATTGATGATTTGTGTAATATCAGTCTTCTTCCTGAGCAAGCAGTGCTTCTCAGACAGCTTCTTGAAGGCCCAGAAATAAAGGGTTGTTTGGTGCTTTTCTTCATTCTTGAAAATAAAAATAAGGCTTTCTGAGATATGGTTTTTTAAAGATGCTGGTCCTAAGCTAAACCTGTATATTAATGTTTCCCAGCATGCTCCTGGAGACCAGTCCAGGGGCAACAACCTCCCCTAGCATTGAGGAAAATAACATCCTGGTCCACCAGAAATTCTGAGCCAAAGCCCAGTCATTGCGAAGCTTTTGCTTAGATTGAAAGGCCACCCAAGCCTTTCATTTTAAATTTGTCAACAGTTGTTGTAAGAGTAAAATTCCACATATTGAAGTTCTAGGAAAGAAATGAAGGGTAAGTCGTTGATATATTCATGCTGTCTATAGCCCAAGATTGTGTACGATCTCAAAAAGTGCTTAAAGATCTCATCTGAGAGGCACAAGAAACAGATGGCAGTGGGAGAAAGCCCTGACCAAAGCAGCAGGAAGTTGGACTACATTTGCATTACTATGAAGGAAGATCCGGGCCTCCATAATTTCTAAAGAAAAGAGATTTATTTGGCTCAAGGATCTGCAGACTACATAAGAAACATGGTGTCAGCATCTGCTTTTGGGAAGGGGCTCAGGTTGCTTCCATTCATTGTGAAAAGTAAAGGGAAGACTGTGCAGATCACATGGTGAGAAAAGAAGCAAGAAAGAAATGAAGGGAGGTGCCAGGCTCTCTTCAACACCCAGTTCTCATGGGAACTAATAGAGTGAAAACTTACTCATTACTATGAGTATAGCATCAAGCTACTCATGAGGGATGCTTCCCATGACCCAAACACCTCCCACTAGGCCCGCCCCCAACACTAAGGATAAAATTTCACCTTGAGATTTGACCCAATATGAAAGGGACAAAATCCAAACGGTATCAGAATCAAACCCTAAACAGATGGATCTGACACCATTCCCTAATATATGCACAGAGTGAAGTCAAAGAAAGTAAGAGACTCTTATTGACCCAGCAAATACCCTAGCCTTTTCACAAAGAATTATCTCCTTTCTGGTAATTACTTTTTTGGGGGCTTCCTTGACTGACAACCTTGGTGCATCCCAGAGAGTCTATGAGTTACCTAATGGATTTTGTGCTCTGCTCAAGCAAGCCATGCTGTACTCAATCTGCTTCACAGCTCTTGCTATTGTGATCTATTAAGATTATTTTATGTTCTAGAACCTGACTTCTACCTCATGTTTGCTTATTTGTTTGCTTTTTCCTTGTGGTATAAGGTGAAAGTCAGATTCTAAAACCCAAGCTGGGATAATGGTGGATGTTTGCTTGTTTGCTTTTTCCTTGTGGCATCCATCATTATCCCAGCTTCAGGAAAAAAGAAATTAAAAACATTAACAATGCTAAAAATAAAACATCTGCACATGGAATCCTATGGACAACAAAGGATAGTGCCTAAAAAATGGACCTTGAAAGAATATTTCTAAAATAAATAACCAAGAGCCAAGAGCATTGCTAACATCTGATGATTGAGTTTCAAGACTGACTCAGATAAATAAAATGCATATTCTCCATGAAAATTCCCAGTCAATCATCCAATCAGAAAATATTTATTGAGCACCTATCACCCACTAGGTTCAAAAAATCAGGCTAAGTACTGTCATGATATAATTTGTTATGGTACATTTTAAATTTCTTCCAAAGACTTACATTCAACATGGGGATGATTGATATAGAGAAAAAAATTAAAAGAAGGAAGGGAGAAAGGGAGGGAAGGAAGGAGAAAGGGAAGGAAGGAAGGAAGGAAGGAAGGAAAGAAGGAAGGAAGGAAGGAAAAAGAAAATACAAAAGCAAATATGTTACTAGTGTTTCTCTGATCATCAGCTAGGGCACTCATTTCTTTTGGAGCAATTGTTTGGTGCATAAGCTTCTCCAAAAATTATTTCTCTGTATCAAAACAATAATAGCAAAAGTATTCTTGAGCTGTTTCTTCCTGTCTTATGGAGTCTGTCATTCCCAGATCACTGTGATGTTATCCATTGTTGAGTGTTCCTTAGTTCCTGAAGAATCTGTGGGTCCTGTGGAAACATTTTTACCCTACTCCAGTAATCTACCAATAATCTGAAAAATCTCCTTTCTGCCCCTTCCATGACTGAATCTATGCTGTGTATACAGTCCACAATTCCCAGATCTCCCTACCTTGTCTGAGTGTGTATGGCCAGGACCTGGAAAAAACCAACACCTTCTCATGACACTATCAGGAAGAGGTTTCTCTCACTGTCACTTGGGACACTTGCTCAACTGCTGCTTAGCCCTGAAGATCAGAGAAATCTACCCTTGACATCCCTTCTTCATACATATCTGTGAAAAGCTTTATGCCCCTTGTCACCAGTAAGGAACCATTTACTCTGCTTTGGACTGGGGGAAGGTGTTTCTTCACAGGTAATTTCTCATCTCTGGCTAATCCTTGGTCGGTCCTAGAACTTAGTCCTTTATCCTTCTTCCTGCCAAGTCATCCAGCATTCTTGGCTTCCAGTCTCTGTTCCTCCAGCTAAACCTTTCTGATTCTCACCAGCAGATTTACTTTTTCCCAGAGCTAGAGAAAAGTTGCTACAAATGGAAAGAAAACTAGAAGGCATTAAACTAGTTGAATAGATTTTAAGGTCTGCAGGAGTTTAAATATGCAAGAGTCAATCATGAATGGGGGCGTGGCCCTGAACTCTGGGGCTTAATCTGGGCCATGAAGGATGAATAACATTCAACTACATGCATAACAGAATAAAAGACACTTTAGAAAGCGTGAACACTGCAATCAAAGGCAGGAAAAAAAGAGTCAAGGCAGGATTGATCCAAGTTCTTTTGGGATAAGTAAGGAACCTCAATTGTTGGAAGCAGAGTCTATTATTCATCCTGCAGAGCACTTAACCAATGCCATGTTCTCTCAGAAGCTTTTGCTAGAGCCCACAAGCACATGGACACTTTCATACACAACCTCTTCTGCTCACCTAGCAATGCTTTAATGCATTTTAATTCATAAGCTTTTTTCTCATCTCTCTTACCTCATTACAAGCTTCATCAGGTGGTATCACATTTGGGGATCTGTGGAAACATTAATAATCTGATACCTATAATGTATGTATTTCACTTAGCATACAACTAGGGTGACCATATAATTTATCTTTCAAACTAGGACATTTTGGGGAATAAGTGGGAATCAACTAATAATTATTCCAGGATAACAGGCATTAATCAATACTGTCTCAAGCTAGCAAATGTCTGTCTATGCCATCAAAGGCTGATGATCAATTAAATAATACCAAAAAGATCTTATGTTGAAGTTGGTTGAGAGTGGTGGTGGCGGCACTTGCACTGCCTCAGTTTTTCTGCCCAAGACAGCCACTGCCCACTGAACATCCAGGCTTTTCTACTACCAGAAGGAAGATATGCTCTTTCAATGGCATATTTATTCTATAAATAAGCAATAATTGCATTTTTCTTAACTGCCACACACCATGTAAGCTTTAGGCAATACACAAGTAAAAAATCTTGGCCCTTTTTCTTCTGAGATTTCATAAGAGTTCATTTATATAATTATTCATTCATTCATTACATTATTTAACCAGTATTTATTAAGAGCCCGTCATGCATCAGGCCAGGTGTTGGGAGCAATTGCTCTGGTCCTTGTCTTGATGAAGCTCTCAGATTGCAATCCAGGCAGCTAAGTGAGAATAGGCCACTAATAAAAAAATGTGTGAGTTACAATGTTGGCCCAAATGAGTAGGGTAGCAAATGTGTTTGGAGAGATTAGTGGTATTTTACATGTCAAAAAAAAATGGAGAAGTTGTCACCAGGAAAAGGAAGAGAGGAAGAGAGTCAGGCAAAAGAAGCAGTACTAGAAAAGTCTTGGAGTCAAGAAACAACAAAATTAGAGACAAAAGCAGAGGGTAGGGAGAAGTTGGATCACAGCAAAGCTTAGTAGCCAAGCTGAGGACTTTACATGTGACCCATTAAGCAACTGGAGCACACTGAAGCTCAGCATCATGGTCATGACATGACCATATGTGCATTTTTAGCTAGATTATTGTTTTGAGGGACTTACTGCAATTCCTTCAAGTTAATTTACATAAAGTCAATGTGTACAACAACCCATGACATACATGACATATACTACCTGGCCTTCCTTGCCTGTCCTAGGTTCCTGGAGGGCAGTACAGGTCCACAGACTGTCCTTATGCCTGGAGAAATATCATCATTTTCCAAGATGTACTCTTCTAGATACAGAGGATATTTCCACAAACAAGGAAACTTTTGTCATCAGATCCTTAATATGTAGAATCTAAAAATGCCAAGAAAGTCCTCCAAATAAGTCTTCTTAATAGAGAAGGAGAGGAATCTCCATGAAAACAAAGCCTTGTTAGACAATCGTGATGCCACAGAATTGTTGATGACTGAATTGCTATGTAGATTTGAGCTCCCATGACCCAGGACTATACAGTCTCTTGAAAGCAACATCCTTACAAGAACTGACTATTTCCATGCATGTTTTCTAGTTGCCTAGAGTCACGATGCCTGTTTCATTAATAATGGACATGGACAAGAGGGACTCTCAACATCAAATAATCTGCTAGCACCACTGGTCATGACTCCTTGTCCCAACATTGTCCGAGTAGTCCCAGACAGGCCTCATTTCCTCTCTCTTGGGAGGCAGCTTGTACTACAGAGTCTGCTTATTCAACACAAACCAATTTTTGGTCTTAGGCGTAAAGCTCTGAGTTCTTCAGTATATATAAATTTTGCTTAACTCATAAGGACTATGCGAGGAATAACAATTAGGTAGTTCCCCAGTACCCCAAAATGACCCAGATGCCTCACAGTACAAGATAATTCTGGAAATGCTTCTTGGAGACAGAGTATTCAGTTTTCTAATATTTTCACAAAAAATTAAAACTCAATAGGGGCTTCAGTTAATTTACTAGAAATTATCTAAGTGTCTTTCTTAAGCTCTTTCTCCCCATCACTAGTGACCAGAAATCTTGGCCTGCTGATACACAGTGGCAGAATTTCAAAGTTCTGTATTTTTCTATAGCTTAATGTATATGTTTTAAGATCCCTCTTTGCTTCTTGGCAAAGACTTCAACTTTGGCAATTTAGAGTAAACTGAGGTCAAGCAAAGTTTCCTTAGTTCGGTCATGGAATAACTTCTCTTCTTGGGCTTGGGTCTAAGTTTAGTGTGTTTATGTAGAGCCAGAGCCAGCTGCATAATTTGTAAGGTCCAATGCAAAATGAAAATGTGGGGCCTCTTGCTCAAAAATTATTAAGAATTTTCAGGATGCTAGGCACAGTGGCTCACGCCTATAATCCCAGCCCTTTGGAAGGCAGAGGTAAGAGGATTGCCTGAGCTCAGGGGTTCAAGACCAGCCCGGGCAACTTGACAAGACCTCGTCTCTACAATAAATTAAAAAATTTGCCAGGCATGGTAGCACTAAACCAACCATAAGGACCTTCTAAGCACAAATGCTGTATGACTATATAGATCATAAGCCCATGAAGTAGACTTTTCATATTATCATGATACTGGAATGGAGGAAAAGCAACTGCTTTGTGCTGGCATCTGTTAAGAAGGCCTCAGTCCCTGCTAGCATCAGAGAGAATATCCTCATTCCAACTTCAAGGCACTTCAGGTCTGTGTCAAAGTTGAGCTTCTTTTAGATGCAGAGAGACCCATTGAGCCATGTCTCTTGCCATATTGGCATAAGTAGAAGTTCTGTAGAGATGACTAGATTTTGTGTCATACCATTCAATTAGCCATCTTTGTTTCTCTTTTACCATGCTCAGCATTCCCCCTGTTCCCCATGCCCAAATAAGATGGAGGAACAGTCTCCTATATTCTTAGATCCCCAAAGTTTTGGTTTCTGTCAACTCAAACCTTCACCTTTTGGCCACACTAAGCTGAGAAGAATCAGGAACAGGGTCTTTTTAAAGAGATCCACACCACTATTGCTGCCTGGCTCTCTCTACTTCCCCCTTACTTATTTATTTTTTTCAAATACTCTTTTTAAGAGTCAAAACAAGGCATGGTAGCAGAGATATTACACTGTCTTAGCAAAGGGGATCTCAGTTTTAAATGCTCATAATTTACTTAATTTGTTATCTGAGTTCATCTATGGCCTTCATTCCCTGGGGTAGTAGATTTATTCATTTATTAGTTTGTTCATTCAAAAATAAATCAGTAAAATGCTATTAGATGCTGAGCACTGATTTTTAGTGCTGGGAATACTGTGGAAGACAAGACAGACAATGTCTTTATAAGACTTATTTTCTAGATTGGAGGTCAGCAAATAGTGCCCTGCAGACAAATTCTAACCCACTGCCTGCTTTTGTAAATACAGTTCTAGCCAACCACAGCCACACCCATTTATTTCCATATGGTTATGACTGCTACAACAGCAGAGCTTATTAGCTGCAACACAGACCATATGTCCTAAACCTCCTAAAATATTTATCTGGTCCTTTCAGTGAAAATTTGCAAACTATTGCTAGGGTAAATGGGTGAGACTGGTCGTAAGCAGATAAAGAATAAATAATATATAGATTAGGATGTCATTAAAGTAAAATAAGGTTGGGTGAGAAATATGGGGTCGCTGGTGTGGGAAAAGCTAGCTCAGACAGGCTGGTCAGAAAAGTGTTCCCAGAGGAGGAGCCTAGACTGAAAGGTGGGAGAACAAACCCATAGGAATATCTGTGGGAATAGAGTACAAATGTCATGAAAAACAGAGTGGTCTTATTCTACTTGGATATTTCAATTAGCAAAGTCTAGTTGGGATGGAAGAAGGTCAAGGAGTAAGAGAAAATATATATTGTGTAATATATCAACATTTTATTGCATAGTATGTCTTTTCCTTTTCTGGCCTTGGTAATGGTAGACTTCAGAGAATAAGAAGAGCTAGGAAGACAATTCACAGACATTCTTAGGCTGTCTTTGCTTCCTTTTCCACAGTTACCATTTAAAGATTGTTTCTTCTTATCTTCTTAACTGTAGATAAACAATAAAGATTGGAAAATACTAGAGAGAACCACTATATGAACAACACTACCATTAAGGCCATGATAAACTGACTCATAAAGGAAGCAAATAGCACCCCAATTCCTTATCCACCATCAACATGGTTTAAAACATAAGACTTTTTTAGTGTGCTATAATGGAACGAAGTGAGTTTGGATGTCACACAGTTTTCCTGGTTGACAAGCAATATACCTTCTCTGAGTCACAATGTTCTAATCTAGAAAATGAGGTTAATAATGCCAGCCTTGAGGATTTTTTTTAATAAAGGGTAAATGGCATAATGCATAGAAAAGTGACTGGCTAGGTTTCCTGGGTGTTAACTGGATATGATTTCCCCAGTCTCACCCTTCTTCTCTTCCTCATTCGCCAGTGGCACTGCACAGCTTGTGTTGATTTATGACCTAACTCTGGCTCCTTCTGATCCTTTATCAGTCTGTCTAGCATCCCCAGAGGTGGTGCTCCCTGCCCTCACTGTAAGGGAAGTGTTAACATGAGAGATGTGCAGTGCCTGCTCACCTCTTGCTAATGCCCTGGAGTGGGCAACGGATTAGCCTTTGAGTACAAACATTTCACTTCTCCCTCCAGAGGCTTCTGTGCCTGTGTCTGACCAGTTTGCTTTTAGATCATACTAAAATCACAGGCCAATTTTGTTAAGCTCAAAAGAAAACAGTCTTTTGACTTAAATTGATGAACTATTTCAGATTATCTAGACCTTGGTGGGTACTGGACCAGCAGCATCACCATCACCCAGGAGCCTGTTAGAAATGCAGTCTCAGGCTCACAAAATCAGAATCTTCATTTTCCCGAGAGCCTCATGTGATCTATAAGCATATTAAAGTTTGAAGACCACTGGCATAAAATAAAGTTTCCTAATCCAGATTTTATACAGGTCTTTGTCCTATGCCCAGCATGTTTCACTGATCTGATAACTTTGGAAAGCTTCATGAATAACTCTCATGTGCAGCCAGCCTTGAGACCCACTGGTCCACATCAACCATTTCATAAAGCTCAACAGTGTTAAGGGTCTGGTTCAAAATCATGCAGTAGATGTCTAACAGAGTTGGTATTAGAACCATAATACCCAAACGCTCAGTCTTACATTCATTTTTTTGTATCCCATTGGCCCTCCTTGGGCAGATTAGTAAGGACATATATTCACTTTTATAATGATCTGTAAATTGAACATAGCAGAGAGTTTTATAACTCAAACTTCCAATTCATTGAATCTACACAAATTAAACTCAAAAAAAGCTGTCCTGCAAAAATTTCACTCAAATTTATAATGAGAACAAAGAATTTTATGAAATATCTCCACTATATATTTCCCTCTTAGTTAATTTTGAAGGCCAGTTTTTTCCCCAAGAATATTATGTGTGTTAAACTAACACTCTCCTTTTTACTTCTAATAACCACCTTCCTCTGCTTATTTAACTTCTAGAGTGAATACATCTTTTAAGTCCCAAACTAAAATTATATTTCTTTTAACCATTTCTATGATCTCCCTAAAAATGAGCTTTTACTTCCTACAAACATCCCTGTTGGATGATGTGAACCTCTCTGAAGGAAAGTGGCTGAGACCGTACTCAGCAAATAGTTCAGGTGTCCATTTATACGTTCTGCAGCCTCTTGCAGATGAGACTGGAGCAGTATGACTAGTTCATGCCAAAGGACTTTGAGCTGAAATTTTTGTGTCACTTCTTGGATGAGGCATTTAAGAGACAGTATGCTAGTTCTAGCTCTCTCTTCTGAGAGAAAAACTTGGAAGCTGTGTTTGTATAGTTATGTCACAGTTAAGAGGACCTGGATCCCTGTGCCACCAGATGGAAGAGAGTCTCCACCTACCCACATGAGACGTTGTCTGAGTAAGAAATAAATGTGTCGTGCTAAGTCACTAAGACTCAAGTAGAGAGGTTGTGGATAGCAGCAGCTGGCATTGCATAAGAAGTGCATAGCACTAGTGCTTCTCAAAACTTATTGTGCATATAAATTACCTGGAGACCTTGTTAAAATATTAAAATTCAGCAGGTCTGGGAGGGACTTTAAGAGTCTGCATTTCTTGCAAGTCCCCACTATAGGAATCCTTGGACAATAGAGTAGTAAAACACTAAAACATTCTCCATTGTTTTATAATATTTGCACATATACATTCTTTCTCTAACTGGATATCAAGTTCTCTTTGGTTTCAGTATTCCTACCACCAACACATTCAAGAAAGTTGAGGAAGTTAACAAAAATTGCAGAGTATGGTCTTCTGAAAAGTCTTTTCTTTATAAAGGCAATGAGAAAGCCAGGCTGGGTGGCTCAGCCTGTAATCCCACGCTTTGGGAGGCTGAGATGAGTGAATTGCCTGAGCCTGCGGGTTTGGCGAGACCTCATCTCTACAATAAATCAAAAAATCAGCCGGGTGTGGTAGCGCGTGCCTGTAGTTACAGCTACTTGGAAGGCTGAGGCAGAAGGATCACCGGAGCCCAGCAGGTCGAGGCTGTGTTGGCCGGGAGTGGCCACTGCACTCCAGTCTGGGTAACAGAGTGAGACTCCAACTCAAAAAAAAAAAAAAGGCAATAAGAAAACTCGTAAACATTTGAAGGAAAAAAAAAATTTTTCAGAACTCTGGAAATTACCTAAAGACTTACCAGAATTTGGGGTGCACTTCTGCAAGAAAAATGGTAGAATCTCAGTAAGAACAGAGAGCTTTGTGCCTGTTAACTTGTTCTAGTTCCATTGCCCATTCTCTTGCTCTGTGTTAACCTTTAAAAATAACTCTAAGTGGATCAAAGACCTAAACATAAAACCTTAAACTATAAGAATCTTAGAAAACATAGGAGACATCCTAATGGAAATTGGAACTGGCAACTAATTCCTGATCAAAACCCCAAGTGCCCATACCATAAGAGATAAGATGGACAAGTGGGGCCTCATCAAACCAACAAGCTTCTGCAAAGCAAAAGAAACCACCAAGAGAGCAGGGAAACAGCCCACAGAATGGGAAAAAATGTTTGCCAGCTGTATATCTGACAAAGGCCTAACATCTAGGATCTACAAGGAACTCAAAAGCTCCGAAAGGAAAAAAAAAAACAGCCCCATTAAAAAGTGGGCAAAAGACATGAATAGACACTTCTCAAAAGAAGATATACAGGCAGCCAACACACACATGAAAAAGTGCTCAGCCTCACTAATCATCAGAGAAATGCAAATTAAAACCACATTGAGATACCACCTAACCCCAGTAAAAATGGCCATCATGAATAAAACAAACAACAGGCAAGCATGCAGAGAAAAAGGAATGCTTCTACACTGCTGATGGGAATGCAATATCTAGTGCATCCTCTTTGGAAGACAGTGTGGTGATTTCTCAAAGAACTAGACATTGACCTTCCGTATGACCCAGCAATTCCCCTATTGGGAATATACCTGGAGGAACTCAAGTCATTCTACCAAAAAAGGTACCTGCACATGCATGTTTGTTGCAGCTCTATTCACAGTAACAAAAACATGGAACCAACCATGCTTCCCATTAAAGCTAGACTGGATTTAAAAAATGTGGCACATATACACAATGGAATATTATGCAGTCAAAAAAAAGGACAAACATATGGACTTCATAGCAACTTGGATGGATTTAGAGTCTATCATACTCAGTGATCTAGCACAGAAAAAAAGAACAGAGTACCATATATTTTCACTAATAAGTAGACCTTGAACAATTATTATAATGCTATAAGAAAGGGTTTGTCAGTAGTGGGAAACTGTCAGGGGAGGGAGGGTGGGATTGGCAGTTGAGGGAAGCTGCTAGGGGAGGGAGGGGCATACCTCATCATCAATGGTAACTTCATAATCAACGTTTGTATACCTAACCCTGAATTGTACTCCACATCTTTATAATAAAAAAAGAGAAAGGGATTGGCAACAGTAGTAAATTGCCAGGGGAGGAGAGATGGAATTGGCAGTTGAGGGAAACTGCCAGGGGAGGGTGGGGCACCTCATCAACAAGGGTACCTGCATAATGAACATTTGCATGCCTAACCCTGAATTGTATCCCACATCTTTTAAATAAACAAACAAACAAATAAAGTTAAAAGAAAAAAAGAAAAATAACTGACTAGATTCACAGTGACAACCACTATTCTGTCATTGAATGAAGAAAGTAAAGTGGGATGTAGCTCTTTCAAAGCCTGATTCTCAGAAAACTGTCAAATGATAAACTTAACCAAAATGAAATCTAAATTAAGACATTTCTAGATATACAAAAACTGAGAATTTCTCATTGGAAGACCAGACTTTTAAAAAAATCCTTAAGGATGTCCTGCAAACTGAAATGAAAAGAGACTACACTGTAACTTTAATTCAAAGGAAGAAATAAAGAAAACAGATAAAGATAACAACATAAAGCTATATAAAAACATTATACATGAATCTTTTTGGTAAGCTTCTTCTCCCATCTCATTTAAAAGACAGTTGCGAAAGCAATAATAAATATTAGGCACATAAATAAATAAAAATTAGTTGTATTTCTATATACTAGCAATGCATAATTTGAAAACTAAATTTAAAAAATAATTTCTCCCGCACCTTGGGAGGCTGAGGTGAGTGGATTGCCTGAGCTTGTGGGTTCGAGACCCACCTGGGCAGGCGAAACCTCATCTCTACAATAAATCAAAAAAATTAGCCGGGCGTGGTAACGCGCGCCTGTAATTCCGGCTACTCAGAAGGCTGAGGCGGAAGGATCACCGGAGCCCAGCAGGTCGAGGCAGCGGTGGCCGGGAGCAGCCACTGCACTCCAGTCTGGGCGATCGAGTGGGACTCCAACTCAGAAACAAATAATAATAATAATAATAATTTCAATTTGCAATATTACCCAAACAAAACTAAATGATTAAATAAAAGAAGTGCAGTATTTGTACACTGATATATGAAAAAACCTTGTCAAAATAAATTAATGAAGACTCACATAATTGAGAATACATCCCATGTTCATGGATTGGAAGACATAATATTGTTAAGATGGCAGTTAAGCCCAAACAGATTTACAGATCAATGCACTTTCTATAGTAAAAATACATAGCTTTTTAAAAATAGAAATTGGCAAGCTGATGCTAAAAATTATATGAATATTCAAGGAGTTTCAGAATAATAAAAACAATCTTGAAATGGAAGAGCAAATTTGAATGACACATATTCCATTTTCAAACTATGTTACAAAGATATAGTAATCAAGGCTAGGTAATATTGGAATAAAATTAAGAGTTTAGAAATAAACTCATACATCTTTGGCCAATGGATTTTTTAATAAGCCTCTAAGATAATTTATTGGCGGAAGAATAGTCTTTTCAATAAATGGTGTTGAGACAATAGGATAGTCACATGCAAAAGTATGAATTTTGACCATCCACTACCTCATACCATATACAAAAATTAACTATAAATAAATCAAACACTTAAGAATTATAACTATAAAATTCAGAAAGCATAACAGTAGTATTGTGACCTTGTATTAGGCAAGGGCTAGAAAATATAACAACAAAAGCAAGAGCAACAAAAACAAAGAAATTAAATTTCACGAAAATTGAAAACTTTTGTGCATCAAGTAATACAACCAAGAAAGTGAAAAGACAATACAGAGAATGGAAAAAATATTTGCAAAGTGTACATTTGATAAATATCCAGTATCTAGAATATATAAAGAACTTAAAATTCAACAATAAAGACACAAATAGCACAATTTTTAAAATGGGTAAAGAATATGAATAGATACATCTCCAAAGACATACAAATAGGCAGGAAACACATCAAATGATGCTCAACATCATTAGTTATTAGGGAAATGAAAATTAAAATTACAAAGAAATTCTACTCCATAGACACAAGAATGGCTATAATCAAATAGACAGGCAATAATAAGTCTTGATGAGGATGCTGATAAATTGAAAGGCTTATACATTGCTGGTGGGAATGTAAATGGTGCAGCCTCTATGGAAGCAGTTTGGCAATTCCTCAAAAAGTGAAAGATACAGTTACCATATCACCCAGCAATTCCACTCCTAGGTACATACCCAAGAGAATTCGAAACATATCCCCAAACAGAAACTTGTTCACAAGTGTTCATAGCAGCATTGTTATCATAAAAGTAGAAACAACCCAGTGTCCGTCAACTGATGATTGGCTAAGTAAAATGCTGGACATTTATAAAAGGAAATATTGTTCAACCATGCTACAGCATAGATGAATCTTGAAAATAAGTGAAAGAAGCCAAACACAGTAAGCCACATATTGTATAACTCAATTTATGTGAAATGCCTAGCATGAGCAAATTAGAGGCAGAAAGGTTTGTGGTTACCAAGGACTGAGGGAGGAAAGGACTGGTTGATAGTGACTACCAAAGAGTCGAGAGATTTTTTTTTTTTTTTTTGAGGTGATGAAACTATTCTGGAATTAGAGTGGTGGCGGTTGTACAATTTTGTGAAATATACTGAAAATAAATAGATTTTACACTGTGAAAAGGAGAGATTTGTGGTGTATGAATTATATTCCCATAAAATTATAAAAGAAAGTCAAATAAAAGTTTTTTAGTTAAAAAGTACAGTAGCTGAATGAAATGAAAACAAAATACAAACAAACAAGCAAAATGAAAGTTGAACAGGAGGCAGAAGGAAAGGAGTAGGCATAGAGGGCTAGAAATATTCTGGATTTGGTTGGGAGCACTACTCTTTTTCTAGAGTTCCCTGAATAAGCCTTTTTTTTTCTTTCAACTTTTCATATACAATTTCTTCTCCCAAGAACTTTTTATTTTCACTCTGGTCTACTCTAGGAAAACATAATTCCTAAGCTCAAAATGTGACCCCAATATGAAGCATTTCTGCTTCCTCCATGATTTAGCCCCATTTCCTATATTGTCATAGCACTTTGTACACGTTCCCAAGGTAGTAAATGTATTTTCATTTTTTATGAATTAATTGAGGCATTATTTGCATAGATTGCACAAATCTTAAGTGTAGAGTTCTATGAATGTGTTACTTATGTTTATAGCCATGCAACTACCCCAAGATAAAGATATAAGTGATTTCTAGACTCCCCGAAGTCTGCTTCATGCCCTTCCCAGTTAGATAATCAAAGATAATCTCACTTTTGACTTCTTTCTGAATAGATCAGTTTTGCCTGTTTTCAAACAGTGTTTTTGAACTTAGGCAATACATGCTCAATCATATCTGGATTCTTCATTCAACACTATGTTTGTTAAATTTATCCATGTACTTGTATGTAGCAATCATTTCTTCTTTTTCACTCCTATATAGTATTCCATTGTATGAATACATCACACCTTTTATCTGTTTAAATATCAATAGATATTAAGTTTGTTTTCATTTGGGAGCTGTTATTAGTAATAAGGTTGTAGGAACTTTTCTATATTTGCCTTTTAGAAAGCATAAGCACTCATTTCTGTTGGGTATAAACTCAAGAGTGGACGTGTTGGGTTATGGTACATAAATATGCTTTGCTGTATGAAATATTGAGAAACAATTTTCCAATTTGGATCTTCTGTTCTGCAACCCCAGAACAATGTATAAGAGCATGGAGCTGAGGGCTTCCAGTTAAGATGGCGATGACATAGGTGGAACTGTGAGATTCTCCGAATGTGAGTTCCCCAAAAAGACTCTTGCTCTCCTTTCCCTACCCCCTTGCCCACAGCTAGATGCATTGGTCTGAGGCCCAGGGACCTTTGGTCCCACACAGGGACCGCTATTGCGTCCCGGGCTGCTCCCTTGTGGGTAGGAAATCTCAGGTCTCAGCTCCCTCCCTGGCTACATCATACCCAGACCGAGCCTTCGGTCACCCTGGGAGGCTCTGGGCACCCGTCCCTCAGAGAAATGGATTCCATTTCTGACTGAAATACACCGGGAGCAACCCAGGGCCATTTTCGCCGCTCACCGCCTGCCCTTTGGAGCTTTGGAGATCTGAAATCTGAAGCTCTAGTGCCCCGAATGGAGCACCCAGATGTGCAGCTAATCCCTGGGAGGCTCACGCTACAACAGGCCATCATAGTCGATTGCCCAGGGACCCAAAGAGTGGAGAAAAAGGATCCACGAAAGTGAAACTATCACTTCAGCCATTCTCCAGGCAGACACTTGCGTTGCCCCACCCACCTACAAGCAGCCTCCACCTGGGTCCCCAAGGTAACATCACTAAGCAGAAGACAAAGCCACTCCCCTGGGAACTAAGCAGCAGACGTCTCAGGTTGTAGCTCAAAGTAATCCCGCACCTTGGGAGGCTGAGGGACCAAACCTACATTCTGCTGCACAGAAAGATTATAAGACGGTGGGAAATAGGTTCTAGTGGGCTTATACACCGATAGGGGGATGCTGGAATTGGCATACAGATTCTGAATCACAGCTTCCCCCTCAACAAAACCTCAAAACTGCAAAAAGTACAGCCCACAGCCCACACTCCAACCTCAAAAGTGAACAAAGCCAGAGGACCCTCATAAGGAAGAAGAGGAGATTGCACAAACGAAGCAAAAGCAACCCCACCTTCCCTGAAAAACAGAATTAAAGAAGGGGAAGGAAAGGAGGAGAGAGAGACAAATCTACACAAATGAAGAAAAACCAAAAGAAGAATATGGGTCTCTCCTAGACCCCTGGGAAGGCAGACACTGAGAAAACTGACTTCAGAATGCAAACAATGAAGTACCCCCAGAATGACTGGTCTCAAACTACAAATCTAGATATCAAGACAACAATGGAGAGATTAAAAAGAATTGAGGAGAGTCAAGAAGAAACTAGGAAGGAGATAATAACTGAGATAACAGCAATAAAGAATACTGTGAATGAAATAAATAACAAAATGACAAACATGGAAAGCAGAATTACCCAAGCAGAAGAAAGAATCTCAGAGCTTGAGGACCAAAGTATAGAACTAATCCAAACTGTTAAAAACACAGAAAGCAAGCTCAAAAAGGCAGAACAAAACCTTCAAGAGATGAGCGATTACTTCAAGAGACCGAATCTAAGGGTAATTGGTCTCCCTGAAGCATAAAGAGAGAAAGAGTCCACACGGGAACGAGCCTTTCATGTCATAATTCAAGAAAACTTCCCCCATCTAATCAGGGATGCAAAAATTCAAACGCAAGAGATTCAGAGAACCCCTGCAAGACAACAAATGAGGAGACCAACTCCTAGACACATAATAATTCGCCTAAATAATGTAGGTATAAAAGAAAAAATCCTAAAGGCAGCAAGAGAAAAAGGCCAGATCACCTACCATGGAAGACCA